>JAASGV010000738.1:0-17834 GCA_023334355.1 Globisporangium abappressorium
CAAAAACAAAGTAGCCTTCAGCTTCTTATAACCAGTTCAACACGATGTATCTGTTCTTTTGCTCATACCTCTCATCGTTTTTTCGCAAGACCAACAAATAGATCGGTTTGGAGAGGGTGCGGAGACTTTTTACAGCCACAGGATAGCATGCAAAAAATAGAACGAGTTTCTGGGGGAAGATTCTTCGTGAATCTGAGAGATTCATACGATTGAAAGCCTAAAATAATAGCGTGTGTATGAAGTCACTGCATCCATCGTGCACACTGCGCGCAGAGTGGGACAAAATCCAACTTGCACAGGGTGATGCGTCAATGTTAATCGAATTTTCTGGATGTACATCGTACAAAACGCGTTGGGATGCTGGTGTCGCACCGCACCGCGCACACGTCATTTCCCAATTGGATCCTCAGCACCACCATCATCATGAGCCGCAACACGTCCTCGGAGCACGACGCACTGCTGGGCAGCGTGCCGCAGGCGCAACGCGGCCAGGAGTCGTATCTGCGCCGCCTGCTGTCCGTGCCGGCCGCGATCATCCCCATCTCGCTCTTCTCGTTTGGCGGCCCGCCCGCGCATCTGGCGCTCGCACACGACAACTTTGTCTGTACGTTGCTGCGCTGTTTGATCTATCGTGTGTGAATGGATTGTTGTTAAGCTCTCTGTATTCTCGCTCCCCCCTCGATAACTCATGTGTATCCATCTGCACGTTTATTCGTCTAGTCAAGAAGAAATGGGTCTCGGATGAGCGCTTCCTTGAGATGCTCTCGATCGCGTCCGCGCTGCCCGGCCCGTCGTCCACGCAGGTGGTCACGTCCATGGGGCTGCTGCGCGCCGGACCGCTGGGCGGACTGCTCGCGCTCTTCTTCTGGATGCTGCCGGGCTTCACGGTCATGACGCTCGCGGGCATCGGCGCCAAGAGCTACCTGCACGACGGGCTACCGGACTGGATGGCGGGCTTCGCGCCTGCCGCCGTGTCACTCGTCGTGATCGCCGCCGTGCGCCTCTGGCAGAAAGCGGTCGGCGAGGACCCTGCGAAGAGCTTCGTGGCGGCTCTGTCGTCGTGCATCATCCTCGCGACGCAGGGCGTCTCGTCCGCGATCTTTCCGATCGTGCTGCTCATGGGTGGACTCGTGATCCTGCTGCTCAACGCCACGGGCTACACGCACACCAAGATCTCGGTCGAGAAGAGCACGAGCCACCACTTGGAAAGGTACAGTTTGTTTTCTCTCTTGGTCTTGCTGAACTGGTGGTTGCTCCTCGACTAACACTGACCGTGTTTGTGATTGTATGAATTTGCATTGATGCACAAACAGACAGATCGGCATCTCACCGGTCGCGGGCGTGGTCATCATCATCGTGTGGTTCGCCGTGCTCGTGCTGCTCGCCGTGTACCACCCACAGGATGCCGGAGAGCATACGCTGGTGTCCCTGTTCTACACGTTTTACTGGATCGGCTCGATCATCTTTGGTGGCGGCCAGGTGATGCTCCCGATGCTATTGAACGACATCGTGTACCGCGGGTGGGTGACAAAAGAGCAGTTCCTCGCAGGCTTCGCGCTCATCCAGTCGCTCCCCGGTCCGCTCTTCAACATCTCGGCGTACCTCGGTGCGCTCCTGTACGGCCCAGTGGGGGCGCTGCTCGCCGCACTCGGACTGTTTGGCCCTGGCATCTCGCTCTTCTTTGGGCTGCTGCCGCTCTGGGAGCGCGTGCGCGACAACCAGCAGCTCAAGATCTTCCTCGCGGGCGTGAACGCCGCCGCCACGGGCCTTGTGGTCGCGTCGATCTTCCTCCTGGGTGAGAAGGCGGTGCACTCGAACGGCAGCGCCGCGGTGGGGCTCGCCACAGGCTTCATGGTCGCCGTGTTCAAGTTCCCGATGCCGCTCGCGATTGTGTTGGGTGGCGCCATCGGGTACTTGCTCACTCCGGATGTGTTCAACTTGGGCCAGCAGGATTTTTGCGCACCGTAGACGCTCGCTGGCATATGAGTGAGGAAAGTGTGCGATTTGGATAGCAGTATCGAGTGAGTGGGAGTGATTGCGCCTATTTCATAAAGTATCAGAGATGCATTAAAGATACCAAATTCAAACCAGGTGTCATGATTCTACAGTAGAATGCTGAACTTTGTGGATGTAGCCATTCGAATACTAAATGGCTACATTTACCATCACTCCTAATTGCAAATCATAACAAGACAACTTCGCAAACGAGAAAACTGCACTTGCTGGGAGTGCATTAACCACTGTTATCAAATGTATGGATTGAAAAGGCAAGATGAGCAGGAATAGCGAGCACAGCAGTTTGGTCAGGACACTACGTTTCAGGGGCGGTGGGCGGGGCAATAGAAAAGAAAACGCAAGCCCTAGAGCGCCTAGAGCTGAAGCAGCGCGAGCGCCACTGCGATGGCGGCAGTCACAACTCCACTGGACACGAGAGAGCTGGCACGACTCGTCTTGGTGCTCGAAACGATGGAGGTATCGTTGGTGTTACTCTCCTGCATCAGGCTACCAGAACTCGATTCCGCCGACTCCAGGTTGTCCCTGCCATTGCCCGAACGAGAGGATGGAGTCTTTGTGATTGGCAATGGGGTCGGCTTTGGGGTCTTCTTCTCGCCGTTGTCGCTGCCACCACTGCTGTCCTTCGTAGAGTTCCTCTTGGTCTTGGTCGAGTTAGTTGAGCTGTTACCACCAGCGCCATTAGACGTCCCCTTAAGCAGCGAGTATCGATCGCTCTTCGGGCACTGGAACTTGGCCTCTGTCGAGAGTGGGCACTCCGAGGTTGGTTTTAAGCCGCCCTCCCAGGTCAAGCCGCCGATCGGGAGGTAGTCGGCTGGGCACTTGGACGGAGCCATTCGATCCGCCGCTGGTTTGAACTTGTCGAGTGTCGGCTCGGCGGAAGTGTCGGTGGCCTTGTACGCCGTGGCGAGTGACTGGAAGTTGGGCATCTGTTGGAAAGAGCACGGCTTGGTCACGTCGTCGCAGTCCACTGGCTTCAGGTACCCGAGTCCGTAATTCTGCGGTCCGAACTCCGTGAACGGGTACACGGACGTGGACTTGGAGTTGGCGTTCTCGGTCGAGTACTCGAACGCGAAGCCCCCAGCAAAGTACTCGGAGTAGTCCGCAGAGTTCATCCACTGCGTGTCGTGGAACGTGCGCTGGCCCTTGTACTCTTTGACTGTCGGGAAGCGGTCGGTCGTGCAGCCAAACTCGGTCAGGATGACCGGGATCGAGTACTTGCAGCCCTTGAAACTGTCGCGCAGCATGTTGAAGCCCGTGGCCATCTTTGGGTCGGCGATGTCGTCGCATTGGATGTACGTGTTGATGCCGTACCACTCGGCGCGCTCGTCGCCCAAGTCGCTCGACTCGCAGTTGTAGTAGAGCGCATTGAGGTCGCGGTCGGAGTCGGCTGTGACGAGCCCCACGGGGATCTGGCGCATGCCCATGCTGCTCTTGCACGACGCGATGTAGTTGCGCATGTCGCGCACGAACATCTTCTGGCACGGCGCGTTGGCGTTCAGACCCTTGCCGGCGGACCGATGGTTCACTTCGTTGCCGCCGCTGAAGCCGACGACGTTGTCGAACTTCGCAAACTGCTTGATGATCGCCTCTCCGCGGGTCTTGTACGACGCTGGGTAGCACGCCGGAGCAGGGTCGGGCGTGATCTCGCAGCCCTTGCAGCTCGAGCCCAAGTCCACCACGACGTAGATGCCCTCAGCCTGGAGCTCGCACATGAAGGGTGTGTGATCAACGTCCGGGTCGACGGCGTAGAGGCGGATCGCGTTCGCACCCAGTGCCACGAACTGCGGGAAGTCTCGGCCGCGAAGGCGCGCGAATTTGTCCGTGAAGAGGTCCAAGTTATTCGCGTCCAGCGCTCCTGTGTTGGGCCGCGGGTAGTAGTTAACGCCGCGGATGCCAAAGTACTCCCCCGTACTGGAATCGAAGAAGCGGTAGCCTTTGATCACGAGTGGTGGTGTTCCCTTGAACGGCCGGCCAGAATCCTTAGTAGCGCTTGTACCAGCAGAAGCTCCAGCAGCAGCGCCAGCAGCAGCGGTAGTAGTGCCAGTTGCAACACCAGCAACACCAGCAATACCAGCACCAGTAGTTGCACCAGTAGTAACACCAGTAGTAACACCAGTAGCACCACCAGCGCCAGTCGTAGTGCCTCCTAATCCGGCAGACGACAAGCTCGCAGACGTGGCCAGCAGCAGAACTGAGGTAGTGAAGAGCGAGCGCAGGAGCTTGACCATTGTTCCTGTTTGTTCTGTTGGGGGGTAGTGGAGGGAGTGGTGGTGTGCCTTGGAAGCTGGTGGTGGAGTAGGAGCAACTGCGAAAGTTGAGGAATGAGCTCTGGAATCCCCGACGCAGCAGCCAAAGAGCTCCAAACCACTTGCATCCACAGAGGTGTCCAGTTTTTCCAGTAATCTCCATCGCATCCCATGAAGTGGGATCTCAAAACGCAAATCCTGATCACACGCGATGCCGAGTAACATACCATGCTGATCACCGATGACGCATCGCAGGAACGACGCTGGAACGCTCACAGACATGATTTGTGGCCGCTTCGGGGTGCAAAATTAGAATGACACGCACGAGACCGAGCATAGACTTTCAAGGCGGGAAAAATAGCCCCCGGTATGGCGGCTTCGGCTGTATTTAGACCTGGGAAAGCCAGACAAACTTCCTGGAATGCTGACACGGATAGAAAGAACGCGACAAACAACCAATTACACTTGCTGGACTTGATTTGCTGGCGGCGGCTTCTACGCCACGACGCGCAGCACGGGCCGTTTCGCAGGACGCAGTTTTGTGGGCAGGATCTCCTCGAAATAGCGCTTCTCGTGGTCTGCGTACAGTTTCTCCAGCGCTCTCTGGTACAGGCCCTGGTACTTGGTCACGTCTTGGTCTGAGGGCGATGGGATGTGCGGCACCTCGATCGGCGTGCCCGTAACCACGTACAGTGGCACAGCGTAGGGTAAGAGTCCTACCGGACAGCCGAGGATGCCGCGTCCCATGATCAGCGGCGGCGAGAACTTGAAGAGCGAGAGGAACGTTTCCTGAATGGCGCGCAGCCACGAGCCTTTCGGATTCGGCACCTGGTTGTCAGATAGTGTGAGTTGTGGGTTATCTGACAGTACTGAAAAAATTGCACAAAGCTGAGCTGTAAGCAGCAACAGAAGACAAGCGTACCTGGTAGAAGAGATCGGTCTCGCCAAAGACAAACACTGGGACGACGGGCGTCCCCGTCGAGAGTGCCAAGCGAATGATGCCCTTGCGCTTGTTGAGGATGATGTCGTACGTGCCCGGGTGCGAGTCCAAAGCCTGCTCTCACAGAGTACATCAAGTCAACAGTCAGATCACCTGCTTCGGTATCACAAAGTTAGTCATCCCCACACAAAACGCACCTCTGCTGCGCCGCCCAAGACGACAGCCACGCTCCGGTTGCGTCGCAGCGCGGCGCTGAGCGACTTGAAGCTCGCGTCCACAAAGCCCACCGCGAGCAGCACGTCTCGCCAGAACGGCATGTAGAAGTTCACATTGATCTACAAAGCAATCATATCGTTTGGGTCATAAGAAGATTGCTCGGATACGCGAAGGTCCTTCAGTTGTCTTCACTCACCGTTGCCACCGCGATGTCGAGGTCGTGGTTCTTGCGAGAGATCCCAACGCAGTCGGCCGCCTAGAGGAATCGATACGAATGTGGTAAGAAAGTGAGTCCAAGATGTTAATAAAATTTAAGAAGAATGGCCCCAAAGAGACTCACAAACGAGAGCCACGTGCTGAAGCCGATGACGCCGTGCGGATGGATCACGAAGAGGTACCGCTTGGACGCGTCGAACTCGTGCTCTTGGCGCAGCGACAGTGGAAAGTACGATCGCACCGCGTCCCACCACCTGAGCGAATATCCAAGCGCACATACACCAAATACTTTAGCAGTGCCAATGTTTGCGCTTTTGTAGCATCGACTGTACTCACCACGCGCGTCTGAAGGCGACAATCGGTCTGCCTTTGCCGTTGAACGCCACTTTGTCGATGAAGACCGCCCAGAAGACCAGCTACACCACAACACAGAGTATGAAGTCAGCACCGCGCTCAACACTTCAATACATGAAACCAAGCACCACGAGTTCAATCGTACCGCAGCTTCGAGGATCCATCCGTAGGGCACGACCCAGATCAGCACGTAGTTGAGTCCCGTGAAGAGCGCGAGGAACGTCGCGAAGAACGGCATGCCGATGCGGATCTTCCCAGGCGGGTGCTCTGGCAGAGTGACGTCTGTGGTTGCAGTGGCGACGGCAGGCGCTGGCGGCGCGGAGCCTTTGGTGGCGCTACTGGAGCTGAACATCGTGGTTCCGAGGGGTGAGCGGTGGGCGATCACCATGCGCGCGTTCTGCTGGTTCTGGTGCGGCGGCGGCGCGAAAATGACGAATGACTTTGAGCACGACGTTTGCGACAGCAGAAAGAGCTCTTTCCGCCAATCAGAACGCGGCATTCCCGTCATGTAGCACCACTTGAAGAAGAGCCGCTGATGACGTCAGATTGGCGATGGTGGTGGTGTGATGGGTATAGGTGGATGAGTGCGCAATAATGCCGGGTATGGGCCAGTGGAGGGTGTGCTGATGGCTCTTCGCATTTGAGACCAGAAGAGCGTTGAGTGTTGAGTTGGGAAGTCTGGACTCGAGCGTCTTCACTTTGAACCGTGTGGAAGAGCCACGTATGAACCCTTGATGGTAATAGGTGGCGAATGGACGACTCCGCAACAAAAGAGTGCGTATATGTACGTAATTAAAAGTGGTAGCTACGCTCACTCAGCATCCTGCTCCCTTCTGCGTCGTTCAGTGAGGTGACGCTCAAAATGGTATGAACTCCGCAGTCATTTTGCTAGATTTGCTCCTGGCTGCCAACTGTGCCTACGCGAGCAGTAGGTCGCGCTGGCGCAGCTGGTACGCGACCTCGGCGGCGGAAGGACGCGCCTTCGGGTCGAGGCTCACGCAGCGCCGCGCGAGCTCCAGCAGCTTGGGCGGGCAGCTGGGCGAAAAACTCACGCTCAGCTCGCCCTTGGACACGCCCTGGAGGATCGCAAAGTCGCTGAGCTTCTCGCCCGTGGCCGGGACTCGGGCGTCAAAAAACGGCAGCTCGTTCGTGTCCAGCTCCGCCAGAATCACGCCAAACGAGTAGATGTCCACGGCCTCCGTGTACAGGATCTCGCCGCGCGCCAACTCCGGTGCCAGCCAGCGGGTCGTGCCCACACCCGTGGTCATCTCGCGGTCACGCTTGGCCGCCGAGATGCCAAAGTCGCCCAGCTTCGCGCCTTTTTTTGAGTCCACAAGGATGTTGCGCGACTTGAGGTCGCGGTGGATGATCACGGGCGAGAGCGAGTGCAGGTACACGATCGCGTCGATCGTGTCCAGCGCGTACTTAAGTTTGCGGTCCTCCCACTGCATCGTGCGGTCCGCGTCCAGCAGCGAGCGCAGGTCGCCGCTGTCCATGTACTCGATCACGGCGAGCATATCCACGAGCTTCGTCCAGGCGACGCCCACGAACTCAACGATCTTCGGGTGCTGCAGCCACGCCATGAGCTTGATCTCGCGCACAAAGTCCTCGCTGGCCTCGAACGAGCCTTGGGCTTCCAGCAGCTTCTTCACCGCGACCTTGGAGCCGCGGTACCGACCCACCCACACTTCGCCGAACGCCCCCTTCGCGATCTTCTTGACGAGCTTCACGCTGTCGTAGTCCACGCGCCACGTGACCAGCACCTGGTCGTTCGATGGGAAGAGCTTGTCGCCGGCGTCCAGCTCCTTCTGATACGTGTTGCGCTTCTCACTGTCGAAGAAGAGCGGCGTGTCCTCGTGGAGCTTGCCGCGCAGCCGAAGCGTCTGGCGGCGCGTGACGACTGCAAAGACGCCGACGCCCACGACCACCGCCAGCAGCAGCGCGATCATGCCCCCGAGAATGTACGTGCTGTCGCTGTGACCGCCTGCGGTAGTCGGGTTCACCACGACGCCGACTGTCGCAGCCGGCGTGATCCCCACAGTCGCGCCGTCGATCGCTGCGCCAGCCGCCGAGCTGGACGAATCAGACTTTGATGTCCCGTTCTTCGTCGGCGCGACCGTCGGGTTCACCGGCACTTCGCCTTCCACGCGGCAGATCTTGTTGCCCTTGAGGTTCACGAGCTCGCCGGTCTTGCAGGACGTGATCGTGGCAAAGTCCGCCTGGAATTCTCCGAGGCCCGCGAAGAAGTCAAACTGCTCGGAGGAGACGGACGCGAGCTGGAAGCCGTTGCCGCTAATGCGGAACGTGGTCAGCGGCGACTTGAAGATCGGGCTCGGGAACGTCATAAGCTTGTTAGACGACAGGTCGCTGGAATGTGTTAATCCAGAAGGTGAATCAGTAAATGACAGTGAGCAAGTAGCCAATAGGGTGAGTGAATGAGTGGTAAGCGGATGACTCACAGAGTGGACAGCGCTGGCATAGCAAGCGAGTAGTTGGCGATGAGGTTGCTCGTAAGGTTTCTGTAGGTTAAAGACACAAGTACACGCGTGTGAGCTAGTTGGAATTGGCACTCAGCAAGCTTTAGATGGGAAGAAAACGAGGGCACTCACAGGACTTGGATGGTCCCTGACGAGGCGAACGCGCCGTCTGCGGAGGTGATTTGGTTGTGCGCGAGGTTGCTGAACACACAAAGCAGAAGTGTTAGCCACTCGCAGCATTCAGTTGACAGCGGCTAAGGCAAGGCGACCGGCACACGTACAGCTGTTCCAAATTCGTCAGCGCGCGAACTTCGTCCGGGACGTACGCGAGTTTGCAGTTGACGAGCGACCTGAAAATGGACGCAAACATACAGCAGTTAGCTCCGTTGGAGGGTAGACCATGCGATCTAAATAGCTCCACGTGAGCAGAGGAGATGTAGCAACATACAGCAACTTGACCGTCGCCGGCAGCGAGAGGTTCGCAGACGCGTCCATCTTCCAGTTCACCAGGGTCCTGTGTATCACAAGAGTCAGCAATCGGTAAGTGGGCCGCTCACCTCCACACACAAACTCCAGAGCAGTCCGCTGAGAGAGCACTTACACTCGCGTATACTTGTCGCCGTCTTTGAACGTCTTCTTGGGGTTGAACGTGTCGCCATCACCGTCCCAGGAGAGCAGGTCGCCGTCGATCGTGGGTCCGCCGAAGAGCGAGAACGCCTGCACAACCGGCGGCAGCGCAAGCAGCAGGGTGAGCGCCATCACGAGGGAAGCGTGAGGGAACATGGGCGCTTGTCTGGCTGCTTGGGGAGAAGGCGAGTGACGCTAGAGACGACGAGATGACAGGCGGAGGAAGGCGGCGGTCTCGCTCGTTCGTTCTTCTGCTGGTGGCGCTCCAGGAATCAGGTTAGACCTACCAATGACTAGCAACTGTACCGTCTCCATCCGAATAATACCACAGGGGCACAAAGGGATAGCGTGGGATGAGCATGTCCCATGGCTTCACAAAAAAGAAGCCATCATGAGATGGCTTGAGATGGCGGACAATGGTCCTTGATACAACGCGAGACTACAGACTGGACGGTGTCGCCATGGCGGGTATTGTAGTGAGCTGCAGCAGCAGCAGTTCGCCATCTTTGCGATACACTCCATCCGAATAAACTGTACGAGTGCTGGTGGACACTCGACTAGTCAACCCTTCGCGAGCGGGTTACTTTGTAACCCTTCGCGAGCGGACGCGAATGGATACTGTTGTTGCCCTTTCGGTCCATCCGACGAACATGGAGACAGCGGCAGCGGCATGTGAGGGGAAAGCCAAGGCCGTGGACGCGCACGCGGCGCTGCTGCTGCGCTACGGCGCGGGTGCGAGCTTTGAGGAGAAGGTGGCGTTCCTGACGGAGCAGCTGGCCGAGCTGGACCACGTCAAGGAGTGGAAGAGCGCCGTCAAGAGCGAACTCGCCAAGCCCGAGTACTCGATGGACCACCTGCAGAGCGTGCGCTCGCTCTCGTCGCTCGACAACCCACTGCTCTACTGCGTGCTGGAAAAGATGGGGCTCGTGAGTTCGCTCAAGCGCTCCGTCATCGACTTGCATTGCGCCGCGGCGCAGGCGGTCACGGCGGCGTCTGCCAAGCAAACCAAGCAGGAAGAGGCGTTCCTGATCCCGGAGATGCGCAACAGCCACGGCTGCAGTCTGGACGTCGTGCTCAGCGCTAGACAGAACTGGGAAACGATCACGCGCGAGGAGATGCTGCGGTTCACGAGCGAGACTGGGAGACCGCTTGTCGCGCCAGCCGCATCCATTGCCACTTCTGTGAACACGCAACCTTCCACACAGCAGACAACGGTCGGTGACAATGCACCTGTAGAGAGCGCTCCAGAGCCACCCAGCAAGCCCCAGAAGCCCTGCACGTCTCGCTTCCTTTACGATGGGTGAGCTTCTTGTATAGATCCTTACATGAGTGTATTAGCATCACTGAGAGCCTCTTACTAACCCTCGCATACTGCTGCCGTCGTCCAGAAACGATCTGCTGCACGCCCTCCAAGCCACCAAACCGTCGAACCGGACAGCAGACGCAAGCGTGCAGGCTCAGGAAGCATGGGGTGAGCCCTAATGAGATAGAATTCGTCATCATCATCTTCTCTGAACTGACACGTTCACTACCAACTTGTCGTTCCATTCAGGCTCGATCCAGCTGCAGATGTACACACCACCATTTCTAGAATTTCGGCGCCTCTTCTCCGAGCTATCGCCCATCCACGGCCAGATTGGCTTGGACGAGCTCTTCTCAGCTGAGCGACAGGCGTTCCTTGCAGAGAAAAACCGCGTGGGCGACCTTGTGCTCACCCACCAAAGCGTGTCCATGGCGAGGCAGTACGCCAAAACGGGCTGCCCGACTAACCTCCGACCGCAGGTACGTACGTCCTTAGCAAGTCGGTACTGGCACCTTTAGTGGTGGGTCGAGCGCTCACGATACTTTCCGACCTTTTGCGGTTGTCTTGGCATGACTGCTGGTAGGTCTGGCGGCAAGCACTGGGGTTGTACATCAATGCAGACACAAGACAGTACTTTGAAGATCTGCAGAGCCAAGTCACGCAGTGGAAGTACCTGACCGACGATATGTACCTGCTCGACCTGCAGCAGGCGTTCGACAGTTCCGACTACTTTGTCTTCGAGGACCATCTTGAGAGCGTCATCATGGCGTTCACGCGAGACAGCTACGTGCAACAGCACGCGCTTCAGGTGAACGGCGCCGTACCAACTCCACCACCAGTTGAGAGAACTGAGGAACGTCCAACATCAAGCTCCATCGTCCCGCCTAATGGCGTCCTCCCTTTCAGCGGTCTTGTGATGTACGCAGCACCGCTCACCTACCTCTTCAACGAGCCAGTCAAGATCTACTATGTCTTACGAGAGATGTACATTCGCTACTGGAGCAAGCTCAACGCGATTCGCACGGACAAGTCCACCATCCTCGGTCTTTGCAAGCTCTTTGAAGAGCTCGCCGTGCGCTCGAGTGCCTCGACGGTCTTCCACCTGATCAACATCGGCATTCGACCGCTGGACATCGCGTTTCCATGGATCCAGGGGGCGTTCTCCGGGGTACTGGAGATCGACCAAGTGCTCTTGCTCTGGGATCGTGTGGTTGGCTACGATTCACTCGAGCTGATCGCGATTTTTGCTGCAGCGCTGTTCCATTTTCGAGCTGACAAGCTTGAAGCTGCTACATCAAAAGAAGACATTGAGGAAGTGTTCGCAGAGCTCATTGAGATTCAAGTGGTGCCAATTTTGCAAGAATACCTCTTTTTGCTGTCCTAGGAGCCTCTAAACAACGCCCGACTCTTATCTTTGGCGAAATGCGCTGTCCGTGCGACGGATCAGTCTCAGCATCGCGCTCTTGAACGCGGCGTAGTCTGAATACCGCGGAAGGTTGATTGAGTGGGCTTGGTGGTCCACATGCGGCATCAGCGCATCCCACTTACGGGCGCTCTCGTCGTCGTCGAACAATGCAGTATCGTCACCGTCGTCCTCTGTCGGGGCATACCTCAGAACCTTGATCAGACGCTCGCGTGCCACTGTCCTGTCGTCGCCCAGAAGAAAGAAATGCTGGTTGGCAGCCGAAAACGTCTCTGCCAGCATCAATAGCACCAGCTGCTGCTCTTCGACAACCAGTTCCGAAATGAGCCGTGACCACCAAGCCTTCGTGTCGGCGCCTTCGGGAAAAGAAGACCAGTCCATTGCGTTCTCCCAGTCCACGGCCCTGGCGCTCAGCATGATCCTTCGACAACTGATGAGAACGCGAAACTCGTCGGGGTGGAGAATCCCCAAGACTGACGGGATCACGTGCTCGAAGCCACCCACAAAGCTCCGACCGTACAGCAGCCACCGCGCGTCGCTCGAACCGCTTGCTCGTGCTCCCCGACCGAAAGCGCAACGAAGAAACGAGGACGAAAAGTCCAGAACGCCGCTTAGAGAGACGTTGTAGAGCACGAGATGAGCGACGAGCTCCCCTAATAAATAGAAATCAAGCAGCTTCTCTTTCTGCTCTTGCTCCGAGGAAGGCTCTTGAATGTTCTCCGCACCTACACTCTCAGTCTGCACTAGAAAGCCCGGCTCGATCGCGGAGAGACCTCCGACTAAATGAATCAGCACCAACTTCAGCACAAAGTCGTCACCATCACCACCAAAACTCGCTTTGGCTTTGACTGCTGCCGCTGGTGCTCGGTCCGTAGTGAACTGCATCGGCGCGCGAAAGTCTTCAGGCTCTAGTAATTTCCCCATGCGCACGAACTGCTTCCAGTACGACTCTTTCGACGATGAAAAAACAAACTTGATACCTTTCCGACGCGAGGAAGCAGGCTCCGTAGCTGCTGTAGGGGCCGCCTCATCACTTCCACCATTTGGGGAATATTTTAGAGACGGGAACACAAACTTGTAGAAATAGTCAAGTTTGTTGTCGAGCCGCAGCATGAACGAGTTGTTGAGGAAGATGCTGTCCATCCGCTCGATCCGCTCCAGGTCGCACTGGCACCAGTCGTTCACCATGTCAAAGCAGGTCGGATCCGTCACAATTCTCCTTTTCCACTGCTCAACGATCTCTTTCTGCTCGAACTTCACTGCCATGCGATTCAGTCGGGAAAGCTGCTTTGTGAGCTTGTATGACAGGAACTCCTGGACGCAGGCAGCATTATCTGCATACAAAATTGGGATCCACCCTTGAGCGTCCTTTGCTGTCGTTCTCGACCCTATCCGCAGCAACGTGCGGACGCACAGGTGAAAGCTGCCCTTCGAAGCGATGTGGAGTGCGGTCTCCGACGAATCCCCTCCGGTCGTGGCGTGAATGTCTACGAACTCAGAGCTGCAGAGGTACGCCAGGAGCTCGTGGTTTCCGGAAGCAGCTGCGAAGTGGATCCCCATCCATCCGTTCGGCGCACGGGCATTTATAAACGTGCCGAGCACGTCGATATCCAGCATCAGTCGGATAATCTTCTTCGCGAACATCGCAGCTTCAGTTGAGCTAAGCTTGCCAATCGACTTTGCTGACGCAGCCTTGCAGATCAGGTGGAACGGCAGCAGACCATCGCTCGACTTCTCCTGCATCAGTGTCGGTTGCGCCTCCAGTAAAATCCGACAGATCTCGACAGTCGCCTTTGTGATCACTCGGCACACGTAGTGGATTGGGAAATTGGGCTCAAGATCGCCCACAACAGCCAATTTCCGGTCTTTCGTTAGCAGCGACAGGCAGATGTCGCTTAGCGTCGTCGACTCGAGCATGTAGTGGAAAGGCGTGCGACCTTTTTTGTCCTGGTGATCGAGTAGTTTTGGCTCCTGGTTCAGAAGAAACGTCACGCTTCTCGGTCGCCCACCGAGCACTGCGTGGTGGAGCGCGTTGAGACTCGCGGCATCTGTCGCAAAGACGTTGACTTTCGCCACCTGGATCAGGTATCGAACGCAATTTGCCAGACCGAGCCGAGCCGCCTTCATCAGCAGAGTCATGCTCTGTTCCTTTGGATTGCGCCACCCCTTCTTGCTCTCTTGTTCGGCGTTCTCGCGCAGCAACTTGAGTAGCTGGACAGAGTTCTTGCTCTCGCAGCACTGGAACAACCAGTCGACCAGTCGCTCCTTTCCACCAGCCAGACGAGATCGATATGCTGGTGCGTCGCATTTGGAGCAAATGTAACGCGTCGCCGGCTCGTCATCACCAATCACCCCCACACAGTCTGCGTGCTCCCAAACGCCGCACTCTTCGTTCCAGCAGTGAAGCCATTTCCCAGCGTACGAGCCAACCGATTCAGCGCCACAGACACAGCGAATCTCACCGATGATGTCTGCCGTGACGGAGAAACCTTCGTCGAGATCGTCATCGTCTTCGTCGATCACCGTCAGAACAGGAGCTTCTTCAGACATTTTAGACGACCCACCACCACCGCCTACTGTTGCTGCTGCTGCTGTTTCTGAGTTCGTAGATGCAGTCGGAGTTGATTTGGAAGAGTTTGAGATTTTTGGCGGTTCTGCTTGAGTCGGTGGCGCCAGCACTCCCAGCACAATGTCATCATCGTTGTCTTCTTCCGCCGACTCCTGCTGTTTGCGCAAGCGCTTGAATCGCTTCGAAGCTGCACTGGATCCCGGAGAGGAACTGTTGCTACTGCTACCACCACCAGCGCGAGCCTGAGCATTCGCAGATGCCTCTCTTAACGGATCATGATCGTCATCGTCATCGCTCGTATCGGAGGCTACAGTTTCGACACGTGTGAGACGTTTTTGCACACGAAGCGAGCCGGCGCTACTTTGCGCAGTCGCTACTTCTTTGGGTGGTTGTCGAGCAGGAGGAGGTTGGTCATTCCGATTCTGCGTGTTGCTTCTCGGCTGCTCGCTCTCTACCGCTGGCGTTGGCTGCTGTCGAGATGGCGCTGCTTTGTTCGACAGCCTAGAAATGCTGCTTGTAGGTTGTTCTCTTGGTTCTTGTGTGACTCCAACTGTTGGTTGTGGCAGTGGCTGGGGCTGCTGCCGTGGAGATTGGTTTCGATTGTGATTCGTGGCAGTGACCTGTTGCTGTTGGTGTTGTTGTTGTTGCTGCTGCTGTTGCTGCTGCTGCGCGCGTGGTGGAGCTGCTAGAACATGCGCTGCTCGTGATGCCGGCTGGCTCTGGGCCATAGATCTGTTCATATTCGGCTTCACATCGTGTTCGCTTAGCTGGGGGTTCGTCGCCACAGCTCGCCGCCGTCTAAGGTACTGGTAGAAGTGGCGAAACTCGTCGTGGTGGAGCCATAATTCGACTTCGGTCTGGAAACTCCGGATGCTATGCGGGTAGATCCGGTCGCGGAACCCCCACGAGTTGATGCTGTTTACATAGAACGCCTGCAGCAGGTTGCCGAAGTTCCGCTCCAGAAGCTCAATCGGCAGCCACGTCACCATGCCGCTCTGCCACTGCACGCGCACGAGCTCCCAGCTGGCATTCGCGGAGAAGCACTGCACGAGATCCAATATTTTGACGATGTCCCACGGCGAGATGCTCGGGAGCGGCAACAATTGCTGTCTCGGCAGATCCTGGAGCTCGAGCGTCGTCCGCACAGTCTGCGTGTACAAATCGCCTTCGCTGGACATCACGATGAACTTGCGCAGCACCACAAAGCGCGCGTAGTACTGGTAGTACGCAGGGTTTGCGTGGATCAGCAGCTGCTGCTGGAAGGCGTCGGGCAGCTGCGAGCGCAGGCATAGGTCACCCGTCGTGGGCAGCACGATCGCGATCCGCGGACCTCCCTTCGGCGGCAGCGGCGGGTACGCCTTGATGCGCATGTCCTCCGCCATGGCTGCGGGTTGTATCTACGCCAGTGCAAGGAGTCCACACAGACACACACTCAAAAGCACAGTAGCAGTGGCTGCGATCGACTGCTCTCCTCACGCACCGGTCTCGTGGTCCCAGATGCGCACAATCGACTCGACTCCTCCGCGCTGGGTGGGTTCTGTCTCCAATTAATAATTGCGCCAGCAGGATTGGCGCGAACGGCTGTGGGTACTGTTAAGTGAGGAATAGTGGCTCCGCGGAGGCACTTTTAATTCAAGATGCAGAGTGGTCCACACGAGACAATTTCTAACCCCAGTTGCAGATTAGGAGTGGATTTGCCTCCCCTCGGTTACATATCAGTACGTTAGATATCAGTTGCCGTTTGAGGGGTCATCCGACGCTGAGCCGTCACGACCGGTTGTTCAATTGGCACCGTCTCCCCCCCACAGTCCAATTGCCGCTGTTGGTGGACACGCTGGCTGTGTAAGTCTCTCTTGTTTGTTCTCACAGTGATTCGCTGCTGCCCGCCGAAATCCGACGGGAGCGACTGCAGCGCGTGAAGCACCACCACCGCAAGACGGACGCATGGCGGGAGACGGAAGCAACGAGGCGCGCGTGTCGCTGCGCCGCCACACCACGGGTGTCGTGAGCTTCGGCGACACGGCCGACGTCTGCACCGAGACGGACGACGTGGACGTGGAGCTCATGCAGCGCGACATGAAGAAGCAGTTCCTGCGTCACTCGAGCGTGCTGTTCGCCGGCGGCGTGGCCGGCAGCATCGGCAAGACCGTCACGGCGCCGCTCAGCCGTCTCACGATCCTCTTCCAGGTGCACAGCATGGTGTCGACGCGCCACACGGACAAGTTCTCCTCGAGCGTCTTTGGCGCGTTCACGAAAGTGCTCAAGAACGAAGGCGCGCTCGCGTTCTGGAAGGGCAACGGCGCCAGCGTGCTGCACCGCTTCCCGTACTCGGCGGTCAATTTCTTCACGTTCGAGATGACCAAGACCACCATCATCGCGCAGCACCACCCGATGTTCACGGAGAACTCGTGGACGACCCAGTTCGCATCGGGTGCGTTTGCTGGCGCCGTCGCCACCGTCGCGTGCTACCCGATCGACCTCATCCGCACGCGACTGGCGACACAGCTAAACTCAGATATCCGGTACCACGGCATCCGCCACGCAGCACAGCGCATCCGAGCGGAGGAAGGTGTGCGCGGGCTCTACCGCGGTCTCGGTGCGACGCTGGCGGTCACAGTGCCCAACCTGGCGATCAACTTCACGCTCTACGAAGCGCTCAAAGGACACATGGTCATCTTCCGAAAAATGCAGCGCTCGTTAGGATTAGAAGGAGACGAGAAGATCGCGATGGACGGAGAAGACCACCAGATCAGCGTGCTGGACACGCTGGTATGCGGCGGTCTGGCGGGCATCGCGTCGTCGCTGGTGACGTTCCCGATCGACGTGGTGCGTCGCCGCCTGCAGATCTCGGCGATCCACGCAGACCTGCACGGCATCCCGCCGACGCCCGGCGGCATCGCGACGGAGCTGCTGCGGACCCAGGGCGTGCGCGGCTTCTACCGCGGCCTCACCCCGGAGCTCATGAAGGTGGTGCCGATGGTCGGCATCACGTTCGGCATGTTTGAACGATTAAAGAAGCTCATGATCATCGAGTAAAGCCAGCGAGCGGACTAGTGAGAGAGGGAGATAGATAGAGCTCGGCATTGCTGCGTTTTGCTTCCGGCGGCGGTCAACCAGGTTCCGCGGCTTTGGTCCTCTGTTTTTCTTCATGCCTTTCTTTCTATCTTGTTGTCATGCCTGCGCCGTCGGGTTGTGTGCTCGCGGCGACAGCCCTTTTAATAACAGACTGTGGTTACAATAGAAAATCTTCATCTTGTTCAGCAAAAGTGAAAAGATCGCGAGGTGATGCCGTTCGTGGTGATGCGCATGCAGCAGAGTGACGAAATAAACCTGAGAAGACGAGTAAATACATAATACAGTCATGCCTTTCATTAGTGACCAGGCAAAAATCTGCTAATTTTCATCATAATAGAAGGGTTTGTATTTTGAAAAGTATTGCTGGAGACA
>JAASGV010000739.1:0-17810 GCA_023334355.1 Globisporangium abappressorium
TTGGCATGAACGCTAAATTGTTTTTCACAAAATGGCAGTAGATTTAGACTACCTGTGTCGTGGTGATTGCGAAACAGGTACAATTTGCTTCTAGAACGTTCTAGAAAGCTAAATAACACGGGGTCTTTACAAATACTTTATACTTATGACCAGGACATTTTGGGCACCCATTCCGGTTCGACCACTAAACGAAATTTGATGCCGAAAAAATGGAACCCTCCTGTGAAACACGATTAAAGAAGTGTTTTGGCCGATTTTCAGCTCAAACGCACGCTTATTTGCTGAGAAAATCACCAAAATAGCGATTTGTTATACTTATGGTCAGCACTGTAGAGATGGTGAAACGACACCAGGCTCAAACCGCCACAATGCCTTCATGGCTCTTCATGGTACGTATGCACAGGCAACGTCACCAGGTGATCTCTGTATCTAACTATCTGATCACAGCTAACACCAGGCCGGATGCCGACCCGCAGCGACGCCGTGGGGCAGCGCGTGCGCGTGTACTGGGCGGACGAAGACGAGTGGTTCAGTGGTCACGTGCAGGACGCGGACGATGCGCAGGGCTACTTTGTGCTCTACGACGACGGCGACGAGCGCTGGGAGTCACTGGCGCAGCGTGTGGAGTTTGAAGAGAACGAAGAACAGCAACAGCGATGGCACTATGGAGACGAAGAAGAGAGCGATACTGAGGGCGGTGAGGTACAGCAGCAGCTTCAGGAGCAACAGCGAACTGGTGGCCGAGTCCCCGAGATGATGGAGCCGCCTGCGTCTCCAACAGGCGACGCGTATGATGACGACAACTACGATGAAGTAGATGAGGCTCAGCGTAACGAGGACAAGCGCGAGCAGGACGCTCTTGGCGAAGGCGCTGTCGGCGGCTCAGCAAGTGAGCGTGATGACGGTGATGAAGACATGGAGAAGATCGACTTGGGCACTGCTGGGATCGCACGAACAGCATTTCGGCTCCAAGAGGACGATGACGATAATAGTGACGCGTGTGAGAGCAAAGATCAGCAAGGCGATGACGACGATGGTGAGCAATCAGTTGCAATGAGCGAGGTGCCGATCACGTTCGAGCGAGGTGGTGGTGGTAGTGGAAACCACTCACATGCTCGGAGTTCCGTACACCCGCTGACCGCACGCTCCAGCAACAGTAGTAGTAGCCACGGCATTGGAGTCACCAATGCTGGGGTGAACGTCCCAGCGCGCGGCATTTTGCGCGGCAAGGTGATCCGAGCGAGCCACCTGCCAGGCACCACCACTTCCCAACAAGCAGCTAGAAGCAATAGAAGACCGATTAATTCACCGCGCGCATTCGTGAAGATCACGTTTGTCGAGGCCGCTGCCGGCGAGAACCCCAAGCACGCAAACATCATGCTGCGCTGCAAGAACGCGCTCGCGAGTACGTCGGTGGCCGTGCAGTCGAACCACCCTGTGTGGAATGACGACGACAACGGAGGAAGCGGCGCAGAAGCTGACGGCGCGTTCCAGATGCAGCTCGTGCCGCCTGTTAAGTCCCCGAAAGAGCCGCCAGCGTGGCTCCAACTGCGTAGCGACGTGCTCTTCTCCGTCTACTCTGTCTCAACAGGCGTTGGTAGTGATGGTGAGGAAGATGAAGAGGAGAAAACAGAGAGGGGACGACGGCGACACGTCCACGATTTCATCGGCCAGGCGGTGCTTTCGCTCCAGGAACTCCTGCGCGACGTGCTCTTTGGAGGCTCAATGAGCATCACGCACCACCTGCCGCTCCAGTCTCGACAGGGCAAGCCGCTTGTGGCCCGCAGTAGCCGAACCAGGAACGCATTTGAAGATGTTGAAAGTGATGATGAAGAAGAAACAAGTGTCGTCATGGCACCCGAGATCGTGGTGTCGTTTGAGTTCGAGCCCACGTACCTAGAGGATACCAGACAGAAACTGACGATGAGAAGCAAGCACACAAGCCAAAGTTCGCGATCGCTAACCAAGGATCGAGGACCAACATCCTCAGCTCGCTCTCTAGCTTCCCAGCCAAAGAGCAAAGACCAGCACCCCAAGCAACAGGCAACAGCACCATCCAAGCCAAAGTCCCAGGCGAAGAAGACGACGCATACCAGCAGCAGCACGATCAACCGACGCAAGTTCGAGAAGCAGGTCGACCAGCAGAACGTCGCGTTTGCCAAGCGCCTCGAGTGGCAGGACCACCGCCGCGCGCGACTCTCGGAGCACGCCAAGGCGCAGGTGAAGAGCAAACAGCCGATCCCGCAGCACGGCACGATGAAGCTCGACCACAAGGCATCTTCAGGCGTCAATCGCACCAAGTTCCAGCAGCAGGTGCGCCAGGAAAACCGCGCGATGGAGAAGCGACTGCACGCCATTATCATCAAGGACGTCGCCGAGAAAGAGCACAAAGGCGGAGGGGGAGCTAAAGACCACGAGGGAGTACTAGAGGGAGTACTAGAGTTCAGTGATGTGGGCTTTGACGATCTCGACAAGGACAAGGTGCTGGCGCGCGACAGGCGGCACCACAAGCTTCGCGAACAGGATTTCCTCATGGCGCGCGCGCAGGCAAAATACCAGCAGCAGAACCAGGTGGTCGAGGAGGTCATGAAGCTCCAGGGCGAGCTCGCGGAGCTGAAAATCCAGGTGTTCAATGCCAAGGCGGCGGTGACGCGCCTCGACATCCTCAACAACAAGGACCAGCATCTCTGCAAGTGTCTGCGGTCTGCAGCTGAACCTTCACAATCGGTAGTGGTAGGGAGCAATGGCTCTAGCAGTAACAGAAGCTTCAAGTGCAAGACCACAAAGCAAGAAAAGTGTGGTGACGATACATCTGGGGATGCTGGTGTCACACGCCAGCGGAAAGAACTGGAGCTGCTGAAAAAAGAATCTGCGAGTCTCCAATCCGAGAAGGAGCGCCTCAGTCAGGAACTCAGAGCCTGCAACCAGCAGGAGCAGGAGTTCGACGACGAGATCCACAGACTCACTTCGCAGTTGCGCTTTGTGCAGAAGAAGCAAGCGTTCCAACTACGCATGAGCAGCAGAGCAGGCGCCGAGCTCCAGTTCGCCAAGGAGATGAAGAAGAAGCAGCAGCTGCTCGAGCTCTCCAAGGACGATGAGGAACTCTGGGCGTTACACCAGGCGCAGCAGGAGCTCACGCAGCTGCAGATCGCGGTCCAGGTGCTGAAAGAGCGGTCGGCATCAGCCACCACCAGCAATAGTGCCAACCTCTCATCATCATCGTCGGTAGCCTGCGAGTACCTGGGAAAGAAAATCGAGCGGCAGAAGCAGAAACTCGAGCAGCTCGAGCAGGAACAGAGCCACTTCCAGCGCGAGTACGAGCTGCTACTGATCTCGAGCGAGCAGGAGACGCTCCGCAGGCAGGTGCACGAGCTCCAGCAGACGCTTTTCCTCTGCCAAGCGCAGCAAAAGCACGCTCGTGTGGCACAAAAGCACGCGAAGTACGCCGACGAGAAACTCACGATGGAGTTCCAGACAAAAGTGTTTCAGGAGCAAACGGAAACGGAGATTCTATTCAAAAAGAAGACAAAGCAATAGAGAAATTGGATTGTAAGTAGTGTGGGGTTGATGGCCGTTCCTCTAACTCTCTCTACCAGTCGAGGTCTCGGCCCATGAGCTCGTTGAGCTTCTGGTTGTACGGCGCGTAGAACGCAGCGAGCCTCTCGCGCGTTGCAGAGGAGAGCGGGTCGTACTTGCGCGTGTTCTTGGCCGACACATCTTCGATGCGGTGCGGCGGAAGCTCCAGGAATTCAAACACCTTCTCCATCGTGGTCTAATAAACACACAAACAACAGTGTCAGCATTGGGAGGTACCATAACATAACAACAACACATGAACGATACTCACGTGCAAGCCCTCGGAGGTCTTCATCTCGTCCAACGTGAGCAGCAGCACGTTCTCAGCGCTGTACGCACGGATCCAACCGGTGAGCTGCAGCGCGTAGAGGCCGCGCAGCACGTACGAGTGCGCACCGTGGGTGAAGCCCTCGGCGCGCGCGCGCAGCACCTTGGCGTCGAACTTGTCAAAGTCCATCTCCGGGTGCACGCCCACCTTGCTGAGCTCCTCAATCTCATCGTCCACGATCTGCTCGAACGTCTTGCCCTGCAGGTGGTGGTGACCGCGGTTGCGCAGCTGCTCGGCGCTGCCTTCCTTGTCCGCCGTCATGCAGTAGTGCGAGTACGCGCGGTCCACCGGGTTGCGCATGATCGCGAGGATCTTGCGGCAGTGCGGGATCACCTGCTGCATGCGGTCGATGACCAGCGAGCCGCCCACCAGGTAGCTCGGCGTGGCCTCCCCGCTCAGCAGCGACGGGCACTTGAGCAGTACGTCCTTCTCGAAAAATTTGTGGTAGTAGTCACAGTGCGCCGCCGCGCCTTCGGGGGTGTCGCTCTTCGGGAGCTTCGCGTTCCAGCGCCAGTCAAAGTAGTGCGTCTCCTTGCGCTTGGCCGCCACCACGAGGTCGTGCTGCGTGATGTAGTCGTACAGCGACGTTGTGCCGGCCTTCTGCGCGCCGATGACCATGAACGACGGCAGTGCGCGGGTGCCGTAGTCTGTGGACAGGTCGAGCGTGCGGCGTGTCTGGTGGAGCACCATGTCGGACTTCAGCTCCAGGTGCGTGAGCGGGTAGTCGTCCTCGACGTAGTCGAAGATCATGTGCACGCGGTCCTTACCCCAGTAGTTGTGCACGCGGTGCTTGCTGGCGTTGTTGAGCTCGTACAAGTTACCCTGCTTGAACTCGTGGCGCGCCATGCTTTGCTCGTTGATGCCGACCTGGAAGTCGATCGACGCGTCCGTGAAGATCGGAATGTGCATGCGGTGCGACTTGGCGACCCACGCGCCAGTGTCGTGGTGCACCGGGATGTCGGCGTCTGGCGGCATGGACGCCAGGATGCAGCGAATGACCTGTACGCACGTAGCCATAATTACAAATCGGCGTATACAATCAGTGAGGCCCACGTTGCACCACAGACCTATTGGTTCTATCGAAGAGCTACAGTACATACGCGTTCAACGGGGATCCCGATCTGTTTGAAGATCGGCTCGAGCTCGGCCTTCCACGCGTGGAACCACGGGAACGTGTACACACGGCTGATGTAGTCGTCGCAGAAGATAAACACGACCTTGCCGATGCCCCACTTGTCGTGGCCGGCGCGCTGGATTGGCACGTTGTCCTTCTGGTGCTTGGGGTCCCAGAGCGCCGCGCAGCTCTTGACGATGCGCTCCTGCAGCGCCGAGATGTCGATGTCGCGCTGACGCTCGACCACCACTGGGAAATCCTTCGCGATCGCCGGGTCCAGCTCCGAGAGCGGTACTTGCTTTTGTCTGTCGGCATCGGCAGAGAGAGTGTTGGAGTGAAGTCAGAGGTGAGATGATGCACGAGGAGGTCAGTCAGCTTGGCTGGTGGTTGTCCATTGCATCACACAAGAGGCGGATTGCTGTCGGACACGCAACGTACTCGAGAGGTACAGCAGCGATGGCGGTCATGGTGCTATGGTGCTTAGCTGTTGATGGTGGGGCTCCTTGTAGAGAGAGAGAGAAGGTGGCGGAGTGGTCGAGCGCTCGTGCGTGAATTTGATGCGCGTCAAATTCCAAGGCACGCGCTTTTTACTTGAGCGTCTATGTAACCAGATCAGGGCAGTGTGGGCCACACGACCTTGTAATCGTACTTTATTGGTAAACTTCAGTAGATCGTTTTGCAATTGCGTGATTGGTGAAAAATCGGGCTGGCAGTGAAAAACCTTTTCATCAAATGAATATGAGGTTTTATCCAGGAGCCATCCGTTTGTTTTTTATGTGGCCACACAAAAAACGAAAGCGCTCGGAACCACCCAATGGCTCGCGCCTTACATGCTGGACAGCAGCGCCGCGAAACCCAGTCTTGTTGCAGCAAAGTCTTCGTCAAGTTTCAATTTTTTAAGACGAAAAAATGGTAAGCCCTCCCTCCTCCGCGTGTGCGTGGGAGTGGAAGACGAGCGAGAGCCTGCTTGCCTGCGACCACGAGCTTATGCATGTGTGCGCGCTTGCTCGCTCTCGCTCTGGATGAAGCGAGCTCCGATTGACCCTCAACAGCAACAGCCAGCAACAACAGGCGGTGACAATGGTGATAATGGTGATGACGTGCGAGATCGACTGGGACAGCAAGTGACATCAAGTGTATGGGCAGCGACACCGAGAGAAGCTCATTTAGGTCAGGCTGGCAGAAACGATTCGCAAGTGGCTTCCAGACAGCAGCGGAGCCTTTCAAGCGCATATCACACACCGACGAACCAGCACCGACGAGCACGATCAATTGCCACCAACTGCTGCTGCTACTGTTGTTGTTTGCTGTTGCTGTGATCATCGTTGAGCGAGCCTCTCGACCAACCTCTTCTCGCATTTTCAAGCATGTTTGCCTATCTCTTGTGAGGACCTTGTGGTTGCTAACGTGTGGTTGCTTCTTTTGCTGTAACAGGGTATCGATTTGATCGCCGGTGGCAAGGTCGTGGGTAAGAAGAACCGCACGGCCCCAAAGTCCGAGAATGTGTACCTCAACCTTCTCGTGCGCGTAAGTCCCCCCAAGCCAAATACCCCTTCGGTGCCTGCCCCCTTGGATATTTATTCAGACCTCTAACGCTCTTCTGTGTGATCTCATTTCCAATTTCACAGCTGTACCGTTTTCTTGCGCGTCGTACTGACTCCAAGTTCAACAGCATTGTGCTGCGCCGCTTGTATCAGTCGAACACCAACCAGGCTCCAATTTCGATCGCTCGTGTGGCTCGCTACATGAAGGGACACGAGGGTAAGCTCGCGGTTGTTGTTGGTACCGTCACGGACGACATCCGTCTCCTCAACGTGCCAAAGCTCTCGGTTGTCGCTCTGACTTTTACCGAAACGGCCCGTGCCCGCATCACGTCGGCCGGCGGTGAGTGCCTCAGCTTCGACCAGCTGGCGCTCCGCGCGCCAAAGGGTGCCAACACCGTGCTCCTCCGTGGCCGTCGCACCGCCCGTGAGGTGTACAAGCACTTCGGCCACAAGTCCACCGTCAACTCGGTGCACACCCACGACGCGGTCAAGCCATACGTCCGCTCGAAGGGCCGCAAGTTCGAACAGGCCCGTGGTCGCCGAAAATCGCGTGGTTTCAAGGTCTAAGCTGTGGGCTCATAGCCTCCTGCTTTTCAGCCGCTCGCTTCTGTCATTTCTTGGTCTTGATAGGATGGTCGGCCCTGGAGACGCGCTCTGGTGAGAGAGGTGGGTTCTCCCTTCTTCCTCGCTTTGTAGCTGCTCTTTAGGCTTGAAAACACGTAAACCAGACAATAAAATTGGAACGCCGCAACACTTATCCTCAGCTTTTTGTCTCGCCTGTTCGTTGGTACAAACTGTCGTTTGGTTTGATAGAGATACTGGACATGTTCCTTGTTTCGTTTGCGAGATGAAGGTGGTCAGATTACATGGAAGTCAGTCACACAACATGACTTTGTGATAGCAGCGATGAACTTACAAAGCACTGACTGAAGCACTTCGACTTAGTTACTTTCGTCTCGACAGGATGTACTTGAGCTTCGCGACAATCTCCGCTGTAGTGTGGGGAATGAATGGCACATGCACAAAAAAATCAGCGTGCTGTTAGAAGGAGTCCAATCGCCAAGCCAAAGTTCGAGGAAAAAATGTAGACGCACCGCATTCGTACGGAGACTCAGCGGTGAAGTCTGTGACGATCTCCTCCAGGCTATCCTTGAAGTAGATCTGGAAATCCGACGGGTCCGTCATGAAGCGCACCCAACCGACACTGGTGATCGGTCGCTCAGCCTGCACAAATAATAGGAAATTGAGTGAGAGTACGAAATGTTCGTTAGTACCAACTCGCTCGCTTTTCAATCCCTGCAAACAGTCGATGCAACGTACAATTTTCGTGGTGTTGCGGGATTTAATCACGCGCTCGCCCACTTTGCGGTTGTAGATCTTGTGCTGGTCGATGCCGAGCATGCGCTGCTGCTTCTTGCCGTACTTGTTCTTCTTGATCACGCGCCACTCCTTGAACATTGCGGCGGTGACGTCGTTGAACATGAACGTCTCGGGTGGAGGGCGAGCGCGGCCGTCGACACCCGCAGTCTCTTCCACAGTTTGCGTCACGGTGACGGGGATCTGAGGAGCATCGGCATATTGCTCTGTGATTGGAGAGAGATACAAAAGGCATTACAGGTTAGTTTTCACACAAGCCAATATGAATTAACAAAGCAAAGCGTTTGGTGCTTACTCGTTGCGAGCGTGACTTCGTGGAGATTGAGCGGACGGAGCTTGGTCTGCATGTCGATTTCGTCACTCGCCAGATCCAGACGCTCCCGTTCGGCTTCACTGATCTTCAGGACGTACTGGTCCTGGAATAATTGCAGGCGATGCTTCTTGTTGAGTGTTGGCAACAGATCTTGACCGATAGTGGTGCTATCAATGGCAACGACTGTGTAGTCATCACTCTTTGGCCTACAGCAATAGACATACACCCGAACAACAACAATCAGCCACAGGTCGCGTATGCTACTATCGTCATGGATCCACAAGCTGAAGCAAATGGACGTACATGTAAATCTTCAGGAACATCTTTTCGCCCGCCGGCGGTGCCTTTGGAGCAACAGGAGCCTCCACCTTGCTTGCGGCAGCGGAAGATGCGTCTGCGCACAACAATCACATCAAAACAAGCACAAAGACGCTGAGTTCACACCCAGACATTCCACATCGTCTTCATCATAAATAGTTCGGTCGTACCTCCAGGCGCGTCTCCTGACGGTGGACAGGCATCAGGTCGCTCGCAGAGGCAGTACTCGTGGCCTCCAGCATCGCCAAAGTTCTTGATCTTTCGCGACCGATCGAGTGCTAATGCGATACAAAACCAAGAGATTTGAACATGTCAATAAGCTACCAGACCAATCACAGTAGGCTTCTGTCTCTCTTTCTATCTGTCTTACCTGGGAAGTCTTCGTCAGGATACCCATCGGCGTCATGCAGACGCAGCTCGTAGCACTCTGGGTGTCCGTAGTACAACGGAGGCTGGCGGTTGTTCGCCTGGTGGTTCCGCAGGATCTCTTGGATCGACTCGTCCACGGTCGAGACATCGTAGAGCTACAGAGACAATATAATCACAGCCATAACAGCAAGATTGTTAATAAACAACGACAATGTACCACGACAAACCTCACAGCCAAACAAAAGGCACCCACATCGATCTTCATCTCTGTTCGCGTCGGCAGATAGATCGTCAGGTGAAGCACGGCGCTGCCCTCTGCGCCGCCCATCATCACAGGCTTGGGGCCGAGCGCCACGGACGAGCCCTTGAGGATCTTGTCGAGCAGCGACACCTCGTGGAACGAAATGGGCACCACCTCCTCTTTCTCAAAGAGCAGTCCGTCATCTTTCTTCTTGTTGGCGTCCCCGCTTTTGTCGTCCTTTGCGTCACCAGTCTTTGCTGCCGTATCTACAAACACAATTGGATGAATACAACAGAGAGAGGCATAAGTGAGTCAATGAAATCGTCCTTGGAAGCTCCATGTGTGGGATAAATACAGAAACCAGACACACCTTTGGCTGTCTTCCCTGTCGCGGTCGACATCCTGCGCTGCTTCGCGTCAGCGCCATTTGCTGTGTCCTTCCCGTTCTCTACTTTTTTCGCGGCTCGCGTGTCCTTCTCATCCACGCCATTGGGCTTCTTGGAACTCGCGCGACTGGCGTCCACGGTCCCGTTCGCGCTCTTCGTGCCGTTCGCCACGCCATTCGACGCTGCGGCCGCCGCCGCTGCCGAGGGTGTCGCGCTCGTGGTCTTCTTTGCGCTGCTGCCTCCGCCGTTAGACGTGGCCATGGGCTTGAACGACGCCATCTTGTCGATCCACGAGTTGCGCAGCTGCATCTCCATCTTGGGCGACGAGTTGTAGATGCGGTCGACCTCCGAGTCCTGGCGGTCGTGGAACGTCGGGCTGTTGCAGGCCGCAATGCGCATCATGCCCACCACCTTGTTGAGTTCGCTCAGCTCCGTGAACTGCATGGCGCCCTCTGTCCTCAATAATTAAGACACGCGCGCAGGCACACTGCGCGTCTTCCTCACTCCTTCCCTGCTTTATTAGGCTTGCTGATTGCTTCGGCATACTTGTTCAGTGCGATGTTTCTCCCTGTCTAAACCGATCGAATTGTACTGATTGAAACATATCAGTTTAGAGAGTTTTGGGGTTGCAAATAGAAATTTGCGACCAAAATTGGGAACTCAAATACACTTTTTCATTTTGGCTGGTATCGATTTTGACAGGGTCAACTTCGATTTTAAGACATATTAAGGCGCACTGACGATGACGTTTTCGAGGGGGTCATCTACCGGTTTTAAGAAAATCTAGCTTTGTTCATGCTGGTAGTTGTTTGAACAACATTTGCTGTTGTAGATGGTATGAACTCTCTCTTTCTCTCTTCTGTTGCCTCTATGAAACAGCAAAAGAGGGAGAGAGAGGGTCATGCAATATCAGGATGCTACGAACGGTGATCAGAACCAACCAAGCACTCATGCAAACAGCAGGGCACGATGTCGATTCCCACACGCGCAAGCAGCACTCAAACAGCGCCCGCCCCAGATGAACCAAGCAGCGATGAGAGGAACCGGTCTGAATCCATCAATGTGAGGGAGTTTTCAAGAGCCGGTGCATTTGTTGGTTTTTCACAATATGCGGTCTCAATTTGGCTCGACTTTTCTCCAGCGGATAAAAAGCTCAGAAAGCTCAGCGTCTGGTACACAGTTGCTGGATACCTATCGTCTTCTTTGGTCTTCGAAGTCTGCGTCGACCTCAGCACCATCGTCGCCGAACACTTGAACAATCCGATCGAGAAGCGCCATGGCTTCGAACGCTACACGGGCCGACTCGATCTCGTTCTGGCATTCGATGCGCACGAACAACGGCTCAGCCACACGAAAGTTCAAGCTGTTGACAGCTGGGGATGTGTGTATCAAGTTTTTCAGCACATTTCCTTCGCGTCAGGTTGGCTGTTCCCTCTTTAGCAACTAGAGCGAAAGCGCGCGCGCGGGGTGGGGGGCTAATCACATTCCAAGGCTACTATTATCACACGTGAATCTATATGAGAAATTCTACAAATAGAGCTTTTCGATCTAGACGGTCCCTCGAGGCTCAACCACAGCCCCGTTCTCATATTCAAAAACTCGTTTTGCCAATGACACGAAGCAAAAAAACATGCTGCTCGGTCCAATTGAAATCGACCTTGAAGAGACCTATCGAGCTCACCAGGAAGATCAACACGCTGAGAAACATAAGGACTACGTCTCACTTGGAAGCCAAGGTAGAACGGAAATGTAACCACGCGGTCAAGCCATCGTCTCTTCTCGTGGCAAAGCCGGAGTCTGACCTCGCGGTTAACTCTGGATCATTTGCCGCGGCCAAACCGGGTTCTCATCTCGTGGCTCAGTCACAATCACTTTTTGCGGTCAAGCCAAAGAGTAATCGGGGTCTCTCGTCACACCTCAGCTGGAAGTGAGGCGCGGACCAACCGGAAACGAATCCTCTCCTCGCGTCTGACCTTCTAACTGGCCAGCCGTTACGCGGCGTTCACAAGTGCTCATTTGAGGGACCGAAACACTCTAGCCAATCTCGGGAGTGAATTACTATTGGAAATGTATCGCAGTCTCGAAACTGTTTGGAGACTGAATACTTAGCTTACTTGTGGGTTTTGCGACAGAATTGAGAGTGGTATTTGGATCAGTCCTCTGTCGGCTCGAGCTTAAGGAATAAACATTTAAACCTTGTAACGGGGCACACACGTTGTCTTAAACCACCGTAACCCAACTCACCTTTGCCGAACACAGTTCGCGCAATAGTTTTACGGCCGAACAGAAGTTCGCTGAACTTAGCATTTGCACCCGGAGAGTACTTTACGCCGGTGAGAGCCAGCCCGGAGGGCGGCTCCTTCCATTGGCTATAGTTGCAGATTATTGTCCAATCAGTTAGTTTGAGCTCAGAGAGCCAACCATGTTAAAATTCACTCAGATTTATTATTGGCATACAAAAGTCTGAAGGTTTGGCCCACAGAGGGCAAGCCGCATTCGTACTTTAACAAACAGTCACGATTTACCTCTCTAAACAGTAGGAGTCTTTTGTGCTGTCCCTGTCGGTGCAGGAGACCAATAGAAACGCATCGTTGCCCTGTAGGAAGCAGGCAGTAGAGAACTGTGCTTATCGCCTTGCATACGCAGGCAATAGACGCACGTTCCCAACCCCGTCACGAGTCCTTGTGGGATGTGCTCAACACACGCTTCCTCACTCTGTGCACTGTGCTGTGTAACTCGGGAACGCCTGATTACAAGTCTACTTCTTGTGCTCACAATCGCCGACATACCCTAATTAAGCACCTGATTAGCTAAAATACCATAATAATGACCAACGAGCTTCAAGTGCCTAATGATGTCGTTGAATGACGTCACGAGTGAGCACCCATGGCCGTGACATGTCGGATGTCACTGAGACTGGCTTCCAAATCCGTATCAAACTGGCACCGAAACGGTACAAACCGGTTGCTCTCAGTACTTCACTGAGAGTGTTTGTCAACCGCCTGGGGAACTTTCCACAGACTTTTACATAACTGAGACGCTACGTCACGGACCTTGGCTCGAACTCTACGCTCGCGGTCAAGCTGGTTTTCTAATCCCTCCAAACAATCAAAACTGGGTAGAAATATCAACTCGTGGCCAAGCGGGGAAATGTCACGGACCACATCGCAAATTTATTTTGCTGTAGTCCAATGCCAACATTGAAGAGGCTATGGTGGCACTTCGATCCCATTCGACCTGGGGTATGTTAGTTCTACACAACTATGCCCGAAATGCTCAATCAACAATTAACAAGTGCACTTCCACGTCGGGTGCGACTTTGTGCACAGCATCATTACGGTTCGACGAGGGGGTCGTATCCCTCGAGTATTCGGGGTCCATAATGAATGAGGGGATCCTTCGACCATTTCGAGCAGGAACAAATTCAGCTCGAACCGGAATCAACAAGGTCCAGCAAAAGAAAATCGGCGATCTACTGTGAGGGGGAACTGACCCAAGAAAGTGGAAGAAGATGATTACCCAGCAGCACCTGAACAACGAGCGATTGTTGTGAAGATACCGTCTGTGGATCAGCTCAGAAGTCACAAGGCGCATTTAAAAGCCTCTTTAGATAATGGGTGGAACATCCAGAGTTTTGACAAGCTTCTTGAGTGGGCTCACTCAAAAATGTGTACGGACGTCAACTTCTTTGTTAACTCCGATGCCTTTGTTAGTGAGGATGACGACAAGCTGTTTTCTGAAAGAGATGCTTAACAAAACGCGATGATTACTCGACAAGCGTTCGACAATGTTCAAGCTTAGCTTGGCTACGGCACGTACGCGTGTCGACCACGATCGCACACTCTGTGCATATGACCGCGCGCCTGCACTCTACACTGTGCTCTAAAACTAACTTCAACTTGCTAATCATATCACTCACGTATGCAGATGATGGATCGGGACGACTCCATAAAGAGACATGTGCCAAGTACTTCGGAGTAAGCAACTACCACATGCTTGAAGATATACACTCGACATTGCAAGGAACTTGTCAAGCTTCAAGGTGCCCTGACGGCAGTTGACCCGAGCCAAGAGAGAGTCAGCAACCACCATCACACACACCAAAACCTAGCGAGTTGCCAGTTCCCGGAGACGAGCGGGACATTAGGACGACCACACTACCGGACTGCCCACTTATGACACACATGAGGACAGCTTGCGCCAGACCAAGCCGTTCATGAGCGACTTTCCGTCAGAGTTCGGCTCATGAGAGTCGTTCTAGGCATTGTTATCTTATTTTTCAACGAGAACGATGCAATTTCTTTCTTTGCGCAGCACACTTCGGTGACAAAACGAAACCGAGAAATCGATTTACGTTAGAATGCACGCCAGCACCATCAAGAAAAGCCCTCCAACATCCCGACGGAATTCGGCACCTACAGCAAAACCGTCAAATTCGTCCGCGGGATGAGCAACCAATCGCCTGATCCAGATACGAAGCAGTTCACGAAATGTGCGGCACAAATCAATGCCTAATCGGTGTTCGTCAGAGGTCAGCCTGCTACGCGTTTAAGCTTCCGCGGCCCCCACAACCATTATCACTATCCAGCCTCGCTGACAATAGCGATCGATGACCAAACCAATTTAGAAGCAAATGTGGTACCTAACCAAGTGAACCAGCGCTCTCAACATTGAGCGGGAAGCAGAGGTAAGATTTCAATGTATCCAATTATTGGTATATCGCATTGGTCCTAATTTTTCTGTTTATGCTCTACTGTTCAATAGCTGAGACCGTCCATGACGCGGTGCGGCTTCCAGAGGTGACCCAGTGTTTTTTTCCAAACAATACAACATTCTCCAGTATAACGGATCGGTTGAAATTGCCCTTCGGTTAAACGCTGATGAGAAAACTGAGATTTTCACCAAGCTGGCATCCACATCGGCAGAGTTTATTATCTTAGCGTCGAGTGAGGAAGCTCACTCTCAATCAACACACGTAAACGCGCCTAGTGATCAGCAACAACTGAGTCCAAGTCCACTCCAACATCCAGCCTATACTTTCTTGAGATCGACCATACCCCAAGCCCAGAAGCTTTTCGATGCGCCTTTTACATTGTCAGTGTCGATACCAATTGTAAGTACCTTGTTGAACTCACCTTGGCATGTGATTTACTTGCTGACAATACAAGCGTCGGTTATCCTCCTTATCTAAGTGCGGTGGACAATTATGCCGGCGCTACGTTGATTCTTTCCAGCGTCAAACACGTCATTTCAGATTATGATTTCGTCTTGAAAAATCGTCTGTCGACGCGCTTAATGCTCATATGGAGAGTTGGGGGATCCAGCATATTGGAATTGACAGCAACGGGGAGGAACAAATCTCTTCTCCGATTGTGACAGATCCAGGATTAAGTATCTTTCATGATCACCAGCTTCAAGCAAAGCAATCGTACCTCGAGGCGAGAGATGTGGTGCTTGGGGACTCGCGCATTGAAGGCGTGGGTGAAAGAAACATGATTCAACGTTATTGTACCTCCCCCAGAGTTTCAGGAGCACTTCCAAATATTAAAGGGAGACTTACCAATATGTTGATCATATAATTCGACAGGAAATTTGACCTGTCTGTTCTACCTACGCCGATTCGATTCAAGCAATCGATTCCTTGAATTTGAAGAACGCTTTCTCCACGATGGTGCCGTCCATGGGAGTAGTCTGCTTTGGTCCGGGAGGCGAGAGTAGATCGACAGTGCAGGGATTTTTGTCGGTCTAATTTGTATTGTCAAGGTTCACTAATCTGTTGGAATAACCAATCTGCTTTTTACGGATTATCTCCAAACTGAAAAATGGAAAGCCATTGCCAGGTCTTTGGCTGTCTTTTCAGGTACATGTAAGTATGTGGCTGGTATACTGCATATCAACTTGCAGCACTGGACTGCATATATATTAGACACAAGATCTCACATTAGCGCCATGTACGACGGGCTGGACATGAGCTTCAAGCAAATGGAGAGCGTTAGTGCTACAGCCATACTTTCAAGTCAAGATCATCTACAAGCGCTCGAGCCAGCCGAGATTGAGAGACGGGTCCAGCTGTGGGGTGATGTCTCTCTTGTTTCCAGAGCTACGGCTGTTTGGAGCGGTTTGGGAGCCAAGCCACATAAAATGTGTTCCTGATTCCATTTGAAATACTTGCGCAAAACCAAAAGTCAAACCTGCTGAACATAGCTGTAGCTCTTCTTAATTCGTAGTATTGTTGGCAATTTTCCTTTGCGCTTGGTTTTCTTGGTGACTGATATCTCATCTTCACCTGCGTTTGCTCGTTGTCGCTTTTACTGCGTGTTGATGTATTCGATAGTGTCTCCGCCAGAGATGTTCACCTGCAGTAACTGTTCAATAACAGCAGCCAAATGCTTCTCGAGATCGCTGTGCTATGGAACTTGCTTGTTTGCTTGTCTTGCTTCGTATTGAGCCGGGTATCTTGGAGCTTGGAGCAGCTGGCGAAGACGTGTGCTTGGACTTCGGAGATCTTGTCACGTGTCGACGAGTTGAAGTCGTTGAGATTAGTGATCTGCACTGGGTCGTTCGAATCCCATCCACTTAGGAGTCACTCAACCTACTGGCCTTCTGTGGTTGTGTTGAATACGTAAGCGAACACTTTGTTTGTGGCGCGAATACATGCCAAGGCAAGCACAGAAGAACAGAATCCTTGTAAGCTGCAGTTGTTGCTGCATTAGCGTACAAGTAACGATTCAACAGACTTCAATCATTCTTAGTACACGCTGTTGCTTTTTAACGAATACTCCGTTTTCTCACTTAAGTCAGTACTTCTTGAGTGTTGTTGTTATCTTGCGAAGCGGTGGGTCAATAGAGACAACTTCCAACGGAGAGAATTCCTTGAAAAGCCACGTTTTCGCCTGCCTAACGTAGGTCATGGCAGTGTTTGAGTCAATGATTTCTCGTTTTTTTCCACACTAAACGCCAAATGCATCCCAAACTGATCCATAAGAATCTCAAAGCTCTTTTCTCCATCACCACGCTTAATGCAAGTCTTCGCATACTTTATGCTAACGCTCTTACTGGCAAGAAAACGAATCAATGAATTGACAGCAGTACGTTGAGCGTTCTTGCTGTTCAAAGCCTCCAAACACTTCAAACTCATCCTAACGTGTTCGTGTTGATCAAATGAACCCAGTTTCTCGTTGGTGCTGAAAAAATGAATGGAGGAAAGCATGTTTTGCCATCAATTCCGACAGAATGCGTCAGAACCACGCCGTCAAAGCTATTCTTGAAAACTTGTCGTTGGCTAAAATCTAGTGTTTGCGATTTTTTACTGGATAAAAATAGTGGGCAGTTTTAATTAGTCAGCTGAATTAATGCACACTTAGGGTCATGACAGAATAGTCACAATAGTCATCCATACCAAAATGCCAATAAATGGTTTCTGCTATAAAATGCATTTTTAATGGCTGTTGCAATTGCTCTTTTGTTGATTCCAGTCTGTAGTATGAGTCACCACAGTCTTTGCACAGTTTTTGCAAGGGACCAAATCAAGACGGCCGAGCTAACGGATTTGCCCGTATAGAAGCTCTCGCCCGAATAAAGCCATTGTCGGTAATACTGGAATGAAAGTTTTTCGGTATAATTTCCTATAATTTTTTTTGTATCCGGTTAAATTCGTTTTGAGGGTATTCGAGCTGCTACTTTTAAATAGAAGACCGAACACTATTCGGGCAAACCTGTTGAAGTCTGAGTTATCGTTCAGGCAAATTCGTTAAATTCGCTCATCATTATTCTGGATTTTAGTGTCACTCAATGTTTCAGCAATAAATGCTCCACTATTGGTGCCAGTAAGCAACATGTCACTATTATCCTTCATCGCGTGTTCTTATTTAAGAACTTCGCTACTATAACGCGTTTCCCCAGGACAAAACATTTACCGGCTTTGTTTAGTTATACCGGACGGACATATGTGGGCTCAAAAAAATACCTGTGAAAATGGATGTACCATAAAATTATGGAGGTTTCTTGTTTTGCATTATATAATGCGGGCCACATATTATTTGCATATTTATGTACAGTCCGCGACAGTGGTTTGTGAACATGGACATTTTTTCACCAATCAGAATCAAAACAGCAGATTTTTCCACGCGAAAAGTGCGGAATTGTGGCCAATTAAAAGCGCGATATTTTCCACAAAGAAACGAGTATAAAAACGCTGTGGTTGAAACGCAATACAAAAATATCACTTTTGACAGGGCGACACAA
>JAASGV010000740.1:0-17790 GCA_023334355.1 Globisporangium abappressorium
AAGCCATCGACGCCAGCTCCAGTCGCCACCGCCCCAGTGACGCCCGCCCCAACGCCCCCGCGTCCCGTGTGCTAGAAAGAGAGAGTAAAGAGGCTTCGCTTGCACTTTTTCATCCATGCGTTTGCCAAATAAGCACACGAAAAGAATATACCACAGACAATTGTGACCCAATAAAACACAACTATTGCGATTGGACTGAGGTCCAAAAAAGGTTGATTCGGCAGTTTCCCCGTTCATTGTATTAGTCATAGCGGAGGTGCCAACTCGAAGTAGGCGGTCGCTTCTAACCGACTTTAGTCGAGTCGACCTTAGGCTTCGCAGTTCACTTGGACTCCGGGTCTGCAACCATCAATTGTGATTCCAACCGGCAAATATTTGATTGTGGTAGATGAGAAATAGCGCTTGTGGGAAACACCCGCCAAAAGCTGAAGTATTTACGTCCAGCCTACAAGAGCACTAGTACTTGAGTACTTTTGACAATCGAATGGACTTCCTCGAAGCCGTCTGAATCACAATCAGTGGAATTTGATCGAGATGATGAGAGCGAGTGAGTGATTGCTTCGACGGACAACCTCGTCGGTTGTTTAATAACTCCGTGCGGTTTTTGCTCCAACGATCGGAGCGCAATTGCAAGAATATGACGACTCCGGAGTCTGTCAGCCATCCAAGAAACGGAAGCGTGCGGAAGAACGTAAGGAACTATTGACATGCCCAGGCAGTACTGTAGTACTGACTTTTGCGTGCTTCTTGCCCAATTCTTCGCTGCTCATAGTGATGATGTGGGATGTGGGGGGTAGGAGGACGCTAGTGGCGGTGGGGGGATCTGGGAAGGCTTCTTCTTCGTGGCTTTCTCGCAAGCTCGCCTGTTGTAAATCTGTGAGATCTTCGCTAAACTTTTTAGACAAACAATCAAATCGATCCAAGAAATTGGAGTGCTTTGTGGTGTGTCTTTTAAAGAGGACCTCGGAAAAATCGCTTTTCTCCCTTTTGACTTGATTTTTGTATGATTAAAAAACTCCCTCATATAAACAGGGAGGGAGTCTCCCATACAAAAAACAAGTCAAAAGAGGAAAACCGAATTTCCCGAGCCCTCTTAAAAGACGGCGACCACCGTCTTTAATAGAGACGTCGAGTTGCGGTTTTGAGGCTCACCACCGACTTTAAGAGGAATTCAGTTGAGCTTTTTTCGAGTCCGTGTTTCCAAGGCAGCGAAAGTGCGTAAAAGGCCGTTTTTTAGAAATGCACTCTAAAACTTGATAAAGTGTCCGATAAAACCGTATGTTACAATGAATGTCCTTATTTTTTATGAAGTTTTTTGTAGTGGTGTATTTCTCTTCAAAACACTAATACTTCATCAGACCGTTTTTAAAGGAATTACCCTCATGAACGTCTGATTTTTGCCTAGATGACTTTAAAGTTATTAATTTGGAGAGTACACAACTCTGATTCTCCTTCTTTTTGATGCCTCACAAGCAAAAGCACAAGCAACATGCAACCTGCCGACAAGGAACGGCTTCGTACGTCGCACGTGTACGACGTAAAACGCGCTGGTGCATCTGCCAGCACGGTCATCGTCACATCAACCACCGCCAGCAGCAGCACCGGCACGCGGTGGATGCGGACGGCACGTCATCTCTACACGCAGCAGCGGGGAAGGGTCATTACAGGTCGAGTATCTGCTGCTGCAGCGAGAGGCAGTAGTCAACCTCCCAGATTTGAACGGGAGCACTGCGCTCAGTATTGCGGCGAGCTACAATGACGCTCAGATTGCCCACAAGCTGTTGAATAATGGAGCGGAGATTGATTTCCGGAGTGTGGATGAGAAGACCACTACGCTGCACTCAGCTGCTGCATTTGCGGACTGGTGAAGTAATGTAAATATTACTGGACAGAGGTGCGAACCCGCACTTTCGAGATCACAATGGGAACACGCCTCTGCTCTTCGCTGCGCAACTTGGATCGGTGAATATAGTGCAGCTACTGCTGAGTCGTGGTGTAGAGCTTGACGCCGTAAACGATGAGAAGCGACTCCACTTTTCCTGGCGTTGTTGCAAGGACACCTTGACGTGGTCACAGCACTACTGGATTTCAAAGCAGATACTGAGACAGCAAGGTCCAATGGCATGAATTCGCTCTACATCGCAGCTTCGGCGGGACATCTCGGTATTGTCAACGACCTCGCGAGTCACGGTGCAAGCGTGAATACTGCGGACGAGAAAGGCAGCACGCTGTTGCATGCGGCATCATTTAGCGGCCACACGGCTGTCGTGTGCGCTTTGTTGGAAGGAGGCGCTGACGTGAACTCGAACAATAATGAAGGATTTCGTCGTTGTACGTCGCAGCGAATAGCATCCTGCTAGATCGTGGTGCAAACGGGGAGCCCGCAACACCTGACGGATGGAGGCCGCTTCACACCGCCTCGGCCGTTGGCCACTCTGCTGTGGTAAGCCGATTGCTCGCTCACGAAATTGACGCGAACGTGAAGACGGACGAGCGCCGCTGCATCTCACAACGGAACAAGGAAATGCCGACGTGGCACGGATCTTGCTCGAAGAAGGCGCAAATTTCGATGCCCAAAGATCGGATGGCTACACGTCGCTGCTAGTCGCACTCGAGACCCGCAAAGCCGAGATTGTGCGGCTGCTGGTGGATATAGGAGCTGATGTCCATATCCCCAGCACAACCTCCTGGACTCCACTGCAGATGGCTTCCCATCAGGGCAGCCTCTACACAGTTCGACTGCTCTTGAGCCGAGGTGTGAGCGTCCACGAAGTTAGCCCTATCGGCGCCACCGCGCTGATCGTAGCTTGTGACGAGGGCAACACTGCCATTGTCAACGAACTAATTGCTCACGGCGCCGATGTAAATGCTGTCAGCCAGGTAGGTACTCCGTATTAATTTATGCAGCGCAGAATGGACACGTGGACGTGTTGAACGCGCTAATATACGGAGGTGCGAATGTGAACGCTGTGGATAAAGAAGACGATGCTACACTGTCGATAGCGTCGGAGTACGAACACATTGACGTAATTGGTCCCTTGTTGGATGCTGGTGCGAGAGTTGATTTCGTTAACAGCGAAGGCGCAACACCGTTACTGGTCGCAGCGTTTGATGGTAAGCCCTGCATGGTCAAAATGCTCTTGGATCACGGAGCCAATATCGAGCATGCAGACTCAAGCGACATAGCGTCACTTCATATCGCCGCATCAGCGGGGGAGCTTGAAGTCGTCAGCACACTTCTAAAGCGCCATGCGATAGTGAATGCTACTGACATCGACGGCTCGACGCCACTACACGTTGCGGCAAGAATGGTCACATCGAGGTACTCCACTGTTTGTGCGACGGAGGAACTGATGTGAACTTGACCAACCAGCGTGGACACTCCGCGCTGCATTTTGGAGCTTTTATGGACTACGGCGACGCAGCAATAGCACTGCTGGATCGGGGAGCAAGTATCGAGCAACTTAGCAATGGTGGCCAAACCCCTCTGATGGCTGCTGCTACAAGCGGCAACATCGCAGTGATCAAAATCATGCTGCGTCGCGGTGCAGACATCCATGCTGCTGATCGCAACGGCGCCACCGCTTTGTTCGTGGCGTCTCAGAGCGCACACGCGGACGTCGTAACCACCCTGCTGGGCTTTGGAGCCGATGTCGACACCAGCAACAAAGTTGGAATGAACTCACTGTCGCTGCGTCCAGTCGTGGGTTTCTCGATGTGGTGACTACGCTGCTAGATCGAAACGCCAGGATCGAGTCGACGGCACTGGAGGGGTGGACAGCGCTCCAAGAAGCTTCTCACTCGGGGTATCGCGAGGTGGTACGAGTTCTGCTCGGCCAAGGTGCAGACGTGAACATAGGGTGCGCTCTGGGATATGATCCGCTTCGCTTGGCAACTGAGCAAGGACACGTGCGAGTCGCGCAGATTCTACTTGATCGCGGGGAGGTGATGAACATCGAAGACTTTGACGACTGCACTTTTGAAATCACGCAATTTCTGGTGAATCAACTTAGTATTGTGGAATCTGGAGTTAAGAATTGTAAACTTGGCAGCTTGGCTCTCGGTCACGCTACTCAATATAAGACTAGCGCTGGAATCGTATGGAACGTCAATGTTGCCGCTGAAAGGGTACCACTGTGGTGGTACAATCTACGAGGAAGCGCTGATACTCTGGGTTGCCTGTTCGCTTCTCTCTGTGTGCGCTTTTCGCGTATCGGACAGCTCAGCTGTGGCGATCTTCGACGTGTGTTCATCTCTCGACTTGTACTCTTGAGCGCCATACTCTCCCAGAGTTTTCACCACGTCTGTGTGCTCGTTCTGGGACGCTATCCCCAGTGTAGTCACTCCGTCGTTTCGGGGCTTGTTCGCGTTTGCACCTTTGAGCAAAAGCGCCTTGACGACCTGCGCGTGGCCATTTTGCGACGCCTTCCACAGCGGCGTCTCTCCAAACAGGTTTGTCCGATCCACTACTGCGTCATTCGCCAAAAGCACATCCACGGCGGGTAAGTGCCCTTTCTCAGCAGCGATGCCAAGCGGAGTCGTGCCGCCTTGGCTGGGAGTGTTCACCGGTGCGCCTTTCTCGATCAATAACTTGACGATATCTGCGTGACCCTCTTGCGCTGCGAGGAAGAGCGGCGAACCACCATCATCTCGTGAAATGCTGACGTTCGCACCTTTCGCTAGCAGTAGCTCCACGAACACATCGAACCCTTTCTCAGCAGCGATGCACAACGGCGTATCGCCGCCCACAGTCACGCAGTCGACGCGCGCACCGTGGTTGAGCAGCAGATCGGCGACGTCGTAGTGACCGGACTCGACCGCGAAGAAGAGCGCCGTGAAGCCGCAGATGTTGGTCGCGTTCATGTCGGCACCGGACTCGAGGAGCGCGAGCACCTCGTCGAGAAGACCCTTGCGGCTCGCGCGGTGCAGCAACGAGGTCGACTGCGCGTGCGCGGCGGGCTTCGTGCTTTGGTGGTGGCTGTGGTGGTGGCTCATGTCTTCTGTGGGAGGATGGAGCGAATCGTAAAGTGAGTCAGTCAATCGATTCTGTGGATGAAAGAGACGACTTCATTCCTTTCGTCTTCGATCTGTGGTCAGCGAAAGTTTCCTTTGTGGCCCCAAAATATTTACTCGCTTTCTTGTATTCTGATTTATCAGTCTCTGATAATGGAGTTGTGTATCAGATAGCCAAACTGACATGCATGAAGGTATTGTAATTATGTTAGAAGGCAAGTACCTATTTTACACAGGTAGCTGATAAATAAAAGGTAATAACATAGTTTTGATTTTTTCAACCCATTGGGACACAAGGGCGGAAATCCGCAAAAAGTGATTTGAGTTTTGTTTCTGCATGTTTATCTCAAGAGTTTGATATTCTTCACATTTCGTTGCGCGGCATTCGAGCACGGGAAATATGGAGGGAGGGTACTGTACTTCTTGAGAAGTTGGCTTCCCAAGCTCTGACACATTCTGGACTTTGTTTCATTCAGTGGGCACCAGCAAGCAGCCGCTATTGTAAGTCCGACCTTTTCGCCCTCGTAGGATTTCGCAAGAGTTGAAGGGATTTCACGTTCATTCTTCAGCCATTTCTTGAAATCAGAACTGTGGACATAGTGGACGCTGCAGAAATCCGGTTGGCTCCATCTTCAACTCGCAAACAATTTAGCACACAACCATGTCTCTAGACGGTGGACAACCGTCCACCAGTGATCGTTCTACCAGCGCCTCGCTTCCCTTACAATAGGATCCAGCATATTCAAGCGCAAAAGCAAAGCTTGCTCCTGGGGGCGGTGGGAAATACTGATCATCTTTGCTGAAATTTAATTGTTCTAAATAACTCCGACTTCTTTCACGTTGGAAATTTCGATTGTTGATAAATAGGATTGTTTCTGACTTTCCAGCAGAACCTGCGAAGGTTTACACGCGCAGGAACGCTTGCGTGCGTCCAAAATGCTGCTGAGAGAGCAAATTTTTTGCCACGCGCGACATCGGAGCTCGTCGGAAACTCGCATTCGTGCGGGTGGCCGCGCCGCCGCGAAGCAAGGCGTTCACGACCTGGCTGTGGCCGTTCAGGTGAGCAATTCTCAAAGCGGTCGCTCCACTGACGGTCGGGATCTCCGTGATCGCACCGGCGTCGAGCAGAGACTTGACGACACCGGCATGACCGTTCTGCGACGCGATGTACAGAGGAGTCGCGCCGTTGAAGTTGGCCAAGTTGACCATCGCGTCGCTATCGAGCAGCGCGTTCACGACGCCAGTGTGACCGTTCTGCGATGCGACGCTCAGCGGCGTCACTCCATTCACGTTTGCGGCGTCCGGTTTCGCACCCTGGGAGAGCAGAATCTTCACCACATCGATGTGGTTGTTCTGCGACGCGATGTACAGGGGCGTCACGCGGAATCTGTCGGTAGTGTTCACGAACGCGCCTCCAGCGAGCAAGCTCTGGACAATGCCAAATTGACCGTTCTGCGACGCGATGTGCAGTGGGGTCACACCATTTACCTTTGCGAGGTTGACCTGCGCGCCGGCATGGATCAAGGCGACGACGACATCCAAGTGGCCGTTCTGGGCGGCGATAGTCAGTGGCGTCGTGCCGTTGGCGTTAGAAGTGTTCACGTTCGCGTTTCTTGCGAGGAGCTCCTTGACAACGCCGATGTGGCCATTGTGGGACGCGATGAAGAGCGACGTCGCGCCGCTTTCTCGGGCAAAGTTGATATCGGCGGAGGTGGTCGCGAGCAGGAAGCGGACGACGTCGACGTGGCCGTTCTGGGAAGCGAGGTAGAGCGCCGTCACTCCTGAGGAGTTGACAAAGTGCACATCAGCGCCAGCACTCAGCAGGTAGCGGATGCGAGCGAGGCCGGATCCATTCTGGCACGCGACCAGCAGCTCCATTGTAGCCGCAGAGGCTGGCGCTGGCACCTGTTGGCTTGGCTGGCACTTCTTTAGCGTTGGCATGGTGAGGCGACTGGTTGGGGAGTTCATGATCTCACTGTTGTTGTTACGATCGGGTAAAATGAAGAATGAGCTCTCTGAGCTCGTACCAACCAGGCAATCTGTCCGCATGGTGAGATACTGTAGGGAAAACGTAGCCACCCAAAGCAGCGCAAGCTCTCCTCACATTTCTCATCGCCATCCCCTCGGCACGGCCTTCGAGAACTGCCATCGATCAGTCGTGTTGCTCGTCGTCGTCCTCGAGATCGTGAGCACTGAGGAGGAGGAAGAAGCAGGCGGGCGATGGGGCGATTTGGTGAAGTGTTCCTCCCATTTGATTCACTCACACGCTGCTGCTGCTTGTTTATTCCCCAAAAAAGTATCTTATCAGAACTTCCTCTTGCTGATTGCGTACGTGCTTGTCAAAAAGTGTACCCATCATTGATGGGACAGACCTCGCGAGCATTTGGTGGCTTGGAAAAGACTAAGCCACCGGCTGGATGAGGAGTTTTTGGACCCATATCGCTCAGAGTGTGGCAGTAACCAAAACGAAACAGAACAATTTACCCATTTGACTCAATAAAGTACTAATAGATTTGTGCATCACTCAAAGTTCTGTGATCGTAAACTTTAGCACGTGATTCAAGGTACTTTTACTGTATCATCTCTGAGATGTGTGGTGGAGATGGGACGCGCGCATCTTTGCTGGTCAATTCGAAAAAGACCCGTGCGCACCCACGAGTTCCTTCAACGCAGACATCTTGATTTCAGTATGGTCCTACACTTCTGTCTTACCCGATATCAACGATGCAAGTATCTTGATTTCAGTATGGTTTTGCATCCACCCCGTGCGTGTTCCTGGCGTGTTCTCATAACGAAGAGAATGGTGCGGGAAACGTGGGGGAGATGACATACATCCTCCCTCCTGCGGGCACGCGGTTGAAAATGGACAAGTGGGACAACTGGTAGGTAGGCTTGTCCACTCACGCATTCGTGCTGCAATGGAACGACTCGCTCACTTTCATTTTCACCACCCCCGACCGCATCTCATCATCAAGTAGATTGCCGGAACATCTGAGATGTGCGTGCGAACTCAATTCTCAAGGGAAGGAGGACAAACAAAAAATCATCACAAGGTCATTTTGCTACGTGGTGTCGTGATGGTATGGAGGAGGAGGGGTGCATCCATGTGCGAGCCTTGGCACTCCGAGGCAATCTGTTTGCCAATGAAGTTCTCACTTCACTTTCAAAGAACATGTGATTCTACAGCACGTCTTAATGTCGTTGGACGGGAAATGACGAAGGACGAATGGGCCAAATCAAATCATGGCTTCAATCTTTTTTGCGTTGTCGCTGTTGTTGTGTGAGTGGGTGAACTTTTTCTCCAGCGTGAACATGAGACACAAGACCAACAAGGTCGTGCGATTGATTGGAAGGTTAGCAGCCATTTTGGGAATGCGAGAAAGTATCTTTTCGCACGAACCTCCGCCATATGGTGTTCGCTTTCGTTGAGGCGGATGCGCGTCAGATTTGCGTCCGTGTGCAGGTTTCTTGAAGCCGCTTGTGTTTTTGCGCGTGAGGGGCACGTAAAAGTGCTCTGATACTGATTGTCGGTGGCTGAGAGAGTGAGACGCGTGTTTGGCACGAACTGCGAAATGTTTGTGGCGCACAACAAGATTATGCCGATCACGATGCATGAGAAAATGGGAGGAACAGCAACAGAGCGTTCTCATTTCGCGTCGACTGCTGGCACGTGGTTGTCATGTCAGCAGTCGACGCGATATGAGAACGCTCACCAGCCGTCGCCGTTGTCATGGCCATCCACGCACACAACCCATTTTGTTCTCGAATGCGCCATCACTTGTCAAAAAAGGAGGGAGGAGGTGGATGAGGGATGCATTGCCATGCATCCCTCCCTCCCTCATCCTTCCTTCCTTCAGGTTTTCGTCAGCTCACGCACTGGAGGTGCGGGCGGACGGGACCACTCGCTCGCCCACGATCTCCCAGGCATCTATCCATCCCATCCTGCCACCAACAGCTGGCCCTGTCCGCCACCAACATCACTCACCTCAAGATGCACAAGTCAGGATCGCGGCCTTGAGCTCGCGAGTATCACCACCGACCTCAGCTAATGGAACAGATGTGAGCTGCACGCAGTTTTGCGAGAGAGAATTTTTTAGATTGGATTGAAGTAGGCTCATGTAGTAGCAGATCATTCATTACTACCAAACGGCATACAAAACGGCCGAGCTTTGGATGTTGATGATCGCCAGGCTGACGAAGAACGCGGCAATGTACGCTCGGTGCTGGAGCAAATCGGCAAAGTCGACACCTCCACTGACCTCGAGCGTGGTCGACAGCCAGTCCACGACGATCTCGACTCCGACTTGGAACAGCAGCATCAAGTGCTGATGCCATGACGACAAACCTACCGAGTCCGAGTCGAGACTTCCGCTTGGGTTACTACTACTACCACCAACAGTAGGTGACTGAACTGCGTTAATCGTGTACTTTGGATGCGAACTGAAGAAGAACACGATCGAGGCCGAGCACCCAATCGCGATGTACTCAGCAGTATGTCCGAGTAGATCTCCGCGCTGTGGAACGCCGTGATTTTGCGCTTCTTCCGTGAAGTCTCTGTCTGCGGTGGCGTCGTCTCGGTTCCCGTGTCTGCTTTAACTGTCAACGGAGCTGGTACCACCGCGTTGATGCTCGTGTGCGCGGCATCCAAGCGACGGACCTCGAGCTTGACCATCCACACTTTTACCAGACGCATCGCAGTCTCGATCAGCGTCATGAGAAGCGTACCCGAGAGCGTCACCGCATTGCTCTGCACCGACTGAAGCGCCAGTCGGATCTGCGTGTTAATGAGCACCGTGGAGATCCCGATCGCGACGCACATGATGCGGATGTATTTTATGCCTTTCTTGAGCGTGATCCGCTTGGCAGTTTCCTGCATGCAGAGCTTGAACACGGTGCTCCCGATCGTAAAGAACAAGAAATACTTCTGGGCTTCACGATGCTGGATGGAGCTCGCTGCGTGGACGTCCCCTCCTGTAATGAGCACGAAGATCGTCATCGGAGAGGTGCATGCAAAGTGCAGCCAGTAGGAAGTCCAACTTGGTCTCCTCTTGCATCTTGCTGAAGGCTGGTTGCCGGCTGGGACCAGACTAGCGGTCGACTGCGGTGTTGTTGGAGGAGGACCTCTTTGGGCTTTGGCTTGAGCGTACTGTTGCCCTTGCACGGTCTCCTCGCGACCGATTCTCCTCGTCACCAAATCTGCGTAGTTTGTATACAGATAGCTGCACAGACAGTTGAGGTAGAACTCGAGCTTCATTGCTCGTATGCTAGGCGATCCGAAGCTCAGTATGTACACGATCAACCCCATGAGTGCCGCAGAACCCACAAACTGGAGATACGTGCGCTTGACGAGCTTTGCGAAACAGAACCAAAACGTCGGAGCTTGGTCCAGTTTGTCACTGAAGCGCTGGGGCACCAGCGCATACGCAAGTATGACCAACGTCACAGTGCTCAACAGTAGATGGCACCAAACGATCGCTGCTCCGACAAACGACGAATAGGATTGGTCTCGAACGGGAGTGAGCGACAAACGTTGCCCTGGCTGCAACAGAGCGTAGCAAACCACGCCAGCGCACTGCACATTGCAGCTTTACAAAGTGTGCTGACGATCACCCAGGAAGAGGCAGCCGCGCTTTCACGGAGCTTGCATTGCGAGAAGTTCTGTGCTGCAAACGAAATAGCGCGGGCAGAGTCGAAGAATGACTCGATCCTCGGCGTCATGAAGACGGAGGCGGTTGAAGGCACAGTGAGTGAATTCCGCTTCTCCAGGTATGAAGTGGGGATGAATGCGCATTAACAGAAGTGTTCAGGTTCACAGCGCCACTCGTGTGTATGTGCTAATCGTGGATCGTGACTGTTTTGAATTCAACCAAAAGCTAACTAAAGTCCGTCATACCACGTGCTTATTAAGCCTTTCGCGATGCAGAGGTTGTTCTCTATCAAGGATTCTCGGTGAAACCTCCAAGGCACTTGACGTGCGATAATCCGAGTTCGGCACCCACCACAAAGTCACGTCATTCCAGAACACCCAACTCTCGCCTCAAACCCGGATGTATCGACAATTTCGATCGACGGAGCTTCGGATCGAATATTTGTTTGCTACTTCGAAGTGTATGATTTCAAGGTACGTGGTGCTCGAATTTCTACCTTTCACGCTACAACCTTGGCTCTGGGTCGGGCTCGATCATTTTCTTCCCTGCATCTTGCTTTGTGAATTCTTCAAGTCGCTCAACGACTGATTTGATCTTGATTCGATGCATAGGATCGAAGGCGCACATCATCTCGATCAGAGCCCACTGGTCGTCCGTCATCGAAACTGGACGAGGTGGTAGGCGGCCTCTTTTCACATGGAAACGAACCATGACGTCTACTGCACCTCCCCATGGCGCCTCGCCCGTGACTGCCTCCAAGATGCACATCCCCAGCGAGTAAATGTCCGACGCCTTGGTCGGTCGCTCCCCTTGCAAGTGCTCTGGGGATTTCCAGTGCTGCGCGCCTTGCACCTTGATATCGATCCTGATCTCCGCGTTGTTCGGGATGCAGCTCAGCCCGAAATCCGTCAGCTTGGCTTTCCCATCCGAGCCAACCAGACAGTTATCGCACTTGAGGTCGTTGTGGACGATATTGAGTTCGTGCAGGTACTGCAGTCCCAGCGCTAGCTCGTACAGCTTTTGCCATAGCACCCAGCGTCTTTCGCCAATCTCCAAGAACTCTCGGAGCGTTCCATTCGACGCGTATTCGCACACGAAGAAGCGTTTGCCAACGTGACAGGCACCGTACAACTTGACGACGTGCGGGTGGTTCAGTGGATACCACACACGCAGCTCGTGGAGAAAAAAGTCAAGCCCGTTCGCTTCGTCCTCGTAGCCCATGAGCTTTACAACGACAGGCGTGCCAAGCCAGCTGCCATGGTAGATTGCTCCAAACGACCCCGCAGTGATGTATCCGTCTTGCTGGAACTTGAGTTCGTGCATTGGAATGAACCAGGGCGGCTGTGTCTGTTCTCGAATCCGCCGGTCTACCAGACTGAACTTGATCAGGTTGAACTTCTCGTTCAGATGCTTTGATTCAAAGCGTAGGATCTTGACTCCTGGGTCATAGTTATCGTCACCTTTCAAATCTGAAGACTTCTCTTGGGCATCATCGGAACGATTTCTTCGTAAACTGTTAGACGTCATGAGCTGTGCTTCTTTTGCCTCCCAGTCGTGAATCGATCCTGGCTTCCTGATATTCAGGAGGTCCACGAGCTCATCGATCTCTTTGTGGTGGACATGTGCCTTCAAAGCCACTTTCTGACTCTTTGCTCGTTGAGTGACAGAGGTTTCCGAGACCGCCACTCGCAAAAACGTATCAACGTTCAAAAGCACTTCGCAGAACTTGACCACCGCCACGTCTGTAGACAGTTTGTGCATGTCGTGGAGGTGGAGGTAGATATCAACAAGACGCGCGTGCACATACAGAACCGAGTCACGCGCGCTTCGGCACAGCATGCACTTTGATCGCAGCCTGGCGAGAAACTCGTCGACTGACGATCCGAGTTCTGCGATCTTGGTCCCTTCTGACGTCCGAGTTGCTCGTCGTTCAGATTGCACTTCACGCTCTTGCGTAGCGAAATATCTCAGGTGCTCAATCACGCTCACGATCTTGAGTCTTTTCTCCGGATCGTAGACGCACATGCACTGAATCAAGCGCCATTGTGCTATGCTCATGGTCGCTGGACGAGGAGGTCGAAATCCCCACTTCACGAGAGACCGAACCTGCTCACATGGCTCCTCTCCCCATGGTGCTAGCCCCGTCACCGCCTCGATGATGGACATCCCAAGGGAGTACACATCTGATGCGCTGGATGGCGGTTGTTCACCACGTAACACTTCCGGGGATCTCCAACGCGCGCTGTCGAGTCCTTCTGTCGAAATCTTGGAGTAAAACTCGAGTCCGAATCCGCAGATCTTGGCTACTCCGCCAGTGCTGACCCAGATATTGTCGCACATCAGCTTGCCCAAGACGATACCGCGCTCGTGGAGGTACTTGAGACCCAGAGCCACTTCCAGCATCTTTTGCCAGACAGAACTGTTCTTTTCGTGAACGACGAGGTACTCTTGCAAATGCAAATGCGAAGCATTTTCAAAAACTGCTACATGTGGAAGACTCAAATGGAACGCTCCAAAGAGGCTGACCACGTTTGGATGGCTCAGCTGAAACCATCTGCTCGCATCCTCATTGAAATTGTCGTGGGTTTCGCTGTACTCGACAATCACCACGCTCGAGTTCATCCATTTGCCACTATAGACCCGCTTGACGTCGTTCCGCTTGATAAGAACAGAGGTATCAATCACCACTTCATGACGAGGCACAAACCACGCTGGGGTAGGTGGCACGTGGACATCTGAAAGGCTCGTGAGCTTGTCGAGACAGAGCTCAATCAGATCGAGCGTTCTGTCGCTGTGCTTGTCGCTGTGGGCAGTGATCTCGTGATGAAGGAGAGAGACTGTCTCGATCTGGTCTGCCTCATCGCTCACAACTGAATAGAGCTCCTCGTCACTTGGAAGCATCTCGCTGGAGAAGAAGTTTGGCTCGGTGCGGATCTCTGCGGACCAGCCACTGCTCAAACTTGAACTCTCGCTCTTGACTTTTCGAACCAGGTGATCCATCTCGGTATGGAAATCATGGATGCTGGTCACCACATCTGCGCTGACGGCGATCCGGGTGATAAAGTTGGTTTTTCTGCACAGTTGGTGCAGTCTCAACAAACGGAAGATCATCGTGACAAACTGATGCACCAGCGAGGTGTCAATGATCTGCTCGTCTTCTTCAAAGTGGACGTAAATGCTCTTCAGTCGCTCGACTGCACCTTGCCACATCACTTGGAACTCAAAGAGGTCACCCCCGTACTCGGCAAGTGTCTGCAACGTACCTGGGATCAGGGATGCTTCAACGCTGGCGTCCTTTGAACTTTCGAAGTTGAGGTATCCGGATTCGATTAGCCACGCTACGAAAGCAGAATCACTCCAGCGAGCAGCAGAAATCAGCAGCGTTTCCCCATTCTTCGCTGTCATGTGAGCTGATGCACCAGCGCCGACCAGAAGCTTGACCAGATCGAACTTTCCCATGCTCGCAGCAGCGAGTACGGCTGTTTCTCCAGCATCATTGGAGAGATTTATCGCGACACCGCTCGCAAGTAACTCCTTCGCGATCTCGATGTGACCGCTCCTTGAAGCAGCGATCAGTGGCGTGTCTCCGTTGAGGTCGACAGCATCCACCAAGGCACCAGTTTGCATGAGGAGCATGACGACATCAAGATGTCCTAACTTTGACGCCCCAAGCAGCGGAGAAGTGCCATTTGGACCCGTAATGTTGACGTTTGCCCCTCGACGAATCAGTAATGCGACAATGCTAGTGTGTCCATTCTGCGATGCAATAAAGATCGGTCCAGGACACTCTTCAGTCGCAAATTCCACCGAAGCTCTTCGATCAAGCAATTGTTTTACAACTTCGTAGTGGCCATTCTGGACAGCCATATGCAGCGGGGTTGTTCCATCTGCCATTGCTTTATCCAGCGCCGCTCCGCGATCAAGTAGTATACGTACTGCGTCAACATGCCCGTTGTAAGCAGCTGCATACAGCGGCGTCGGGCTCTGTCCTTCGGATAATTCGGCGTCTGCATTTGCATCGAGTAGGAGATTCAACACCTCCAAGTAGCCATGAAATGCTGCAGCGTACAATGGTGTTGTACCGTCTGCTGCGCATTGATTCACGTTTGCGCCATAGCGAAGAAGTAGCACGAGCACGTCTTCATGGTGGTTTTGAGCCGCGACGTACAGCGCCGAGATGCCGTCATTATTCCCGAGATCCACTCTGGCAGAGCTGTTGAGTAACACTTTTGCGACGTCCACGTGTCCATTTTGTGCTGCAGCCATCAAAGGAGTGTCACCGTCGTTGTCTGTGCCATCGACTGCTGCACTGTGCTGTATCAACTGCGTGACGATTTCAACATGACCATGCTGCGAAGCTACATGCAGCGGTGTCGTGCCATTTGCTGCAGCAAGGTTGACGCTCGCACCTTCTCCGAGCAGCAGCGTCGCAATCTCCAAGTGCCCGCTTTGCGCGACAGCGTACAGTGGTGCTGCGCCACTCGTCACTGAGCGGTTCACAGTCGCACCCTGGGCTAGAAGTATCCGCACGACGTCGACATGACCACTTTGTGCTGCGATGTATAGTGGCGTAACTCCTCCGTTCGGTGTTGCGCAATCGACATCCACATCGTGATTCAATAACAGTTTCGCGACGTCCGAGTGACCGTTTTGACAGGAAATGTAGAGCGGCGTCGCTCCATCTGCATCGGCGAGGTCAGCTATCGCGCCGCCCTTGATCAGCATTTCTACGACGCGGAGGTGGCCATTTTGCGCAGCGATGTACAGAGGTGTGACACCAGACGGCACAGCGAGGTTCACGTTTGCACCACCTTCTAGTAGCACAACCACCGCACCGGGGAAGCCATTCTGCGACGCAACGTACAACGAAGTCACCCCGACCGCCGTCTTGAAATCCACTTGAACACCCCTCGCCAGCAAGATCCTCGCGATCTCCGAATATCCGTTGAACGCAGCGGCGTACAACGGAGTGACTCCTATCTCAGCGACAAAATCAGCCTTGGCTCCATGGGAAAGCAAAATTTCCACCGCTTCCGCATGCCCATTGTACGCAGCCGCATACAACGGCGTCGCGCCGTCTCCCTCTGCGAAATCGGGCTCAGCGCCAGCCTGAAGCAGCAAAGTGGCTACGCGAACATGTCCATTTTGCGCGGCAAGGTACAACGGCGTCGCTCCATCAGCATCCGGGAAGTCTACCACTGCACCGCCACGGCGAAGCAGCAGCTGTACCACGTCGGCGTGCCCGTACTGAGAGGCGGCAATCAGAGCTGTATCCCCATCGCAGTCCACACCGTCAACGCAGGCGCCGTGATCGAGCAAGCTTTCAACAACTCTGCAGTGGTCATTTTGAGCGGAAATGCTCAGAGCCGTTACGCCAACACTGTCAGCGGTATCCACGTTCGCGCCTCTCTCTAGCAGAAGTTGCACCACGTCCACGTGGCCATTCTGCGCAGCCACAATCAGCGCCGTCACTCCCGCCGCGTTGCCTTGATCCACGTTCGTAGCCGCATCTTGTCGTGATAGCAATAGCCCCACAACCTCCAAGTGCCCATTCTGCGCGGCGACGTGCAGCGGGGTGTCTCCATCGGAGTCTGCGATTCCCGCGCTTGCTCCTCGCTCTAACAGCGCTTGTGCAATCTTGAGATATCCGTGTTCACACGCAATATACAGTGGCGTCACGTCGTCAGTATCACCGAGGTCCACATTCGCACGCCCAATATCCAGCAGTAACACGACGATCTCGAGGAAGCCGCTGGACGTCGCCACGTACAGCGGTGTCTCGCCGTCCACATCACGGAAGTCCACGTTCGCGCCGCGGTCCAGCAACAGACGCACGATCTCCACAAACCCGTTGCAGGCAGCAACGTACAGCGGTGTGACTCCCTGTGCGCCGAGAGCGTCGATAGTGGTGGTGTTGCTGTTGCTGTTACTCGCTAAAAGCAGTTTGACGGACTCGAGGTGGCCGTTCGCGGTTGCAGCGTGCAATGCGGAGGTGGCCTTGTGCCGCAGAGGGCGGCTGCTAGTGTTGCCGATACAGTTGCTGCTTTTGCTGCTGTTGTTGTGGGGGTGATGGCGCGTGAGGCTGCTGCTAGAGCTCTTGCGCCGGAACGAGCTGCGTCGCACGAGCGTCGCCATCTCCGTTTTCAATTGAAGAAGATAATTTCTGGCAAAACAAATGCGGCCAGTTAATAAAGTATTTTTTCAAAGTGCTACTTAAAACCGATCCAGAAAAAACCTAGTCGATCTGCTAAAACCGCTCAACAATGTGTCAAGAGCCTTTTGTGCCAGGATTGCTGTTTGAAGCGCCTCCACCATGAGCAAAGAGTTGCCTAGCATTGCAGTTGCTGCTGCGAAGCTAACACAACAGAAGCGCTAGTCGCAGCAAAAGCAACCTGTATCTGTGCGTCACATCCACAGGCTGGTTCTCCCTCTAGTTCGTGTAGCTCTTTCTATAATAATAAGGATCGAGTGCCTGGCGATCTCGCTCTGAATTCTCACAACTTCTCTGAATATGATGCCAACGACTACTGAATTCATGCATCAAAAACGTGATGCACTCTAAGACTTGATAAAGTGCGCGCCAAAAGTTTAGAAAATTTACGTTTTCAGCTTTTCTCAAAAACTACTGCGCCAAACAACACGAAATGCGGCTCAAATGAATGAGCAAGAAACGAGAAGAAGAATAATACCACGGCAGGGCTACACATCACAGTATTGACGACAGTACAGGAGGGTACTCATTATCAGAGGGAAAAGGGGGGTTTCGCTGTCGGCGAAACTTTGGTTTCAAATGCGTTTACACCTATGTGCACAGGCTAGGCAGTCATAATAAACGCACCACGACGCTTAATAACCTCGACACAGCGCTTTTGCATTGAGTGCAATAAGTTTTGGAGCACCTCAGGGTTCATATCATTCCACGCTTTGAGGACTGCTGCCTTGAGCGCTTCTTTGGATCCCTATTGGCGTCCGTTCGCGTACACACTCCTCGTAAGGATGCCCCAAAGATGCTCAATCGGGTTGAGATCAGGAGACATGGCTGGCCACGCCATTACCGCCACATTATTGTCTTTCAACTACTCTTGAGTGTTGCGAGCTCGGTGACTTGGGCGTTGTCGTGCTGGAAAAT
>JAASGV010000741.1:0-17787 GCA_023334355.1 Globisporangium abappressorium
ACATTGATGTGTAGCTGCAATCATCCCCAGATTTATACTACATTTTTGTATGGTGGGTTTCGGCAATAATCTGGGTAATGCCTAATTTTCGTGGACTTTTCGCGAATTTTTCGCTGAGCACATTGTCGTCAATTTTTGCGCGCTTAGCTTCTCCAATACTTTAATGAATAGAGCTCGATTTGATCTCTTGTTTTCTGGTAAAATAGTTGATTTTAGCGTAAAATTCATGAATATTTTTTACTTTTCCTTACGGGTTCGATTTTCGGCAATAATCCATTCCGCTATGTTACACTTGGTAACTGACGCAACCCAAATCAACGAAGTGGCTTTGTTTTGGGTTGTGCCAGTTCTTGACGGACATAATCTACTTCAGCAATGAATGGTCAGTCCTTCCGTCACCAGCGAGCCTCAGTTCCTGAATGACCAAAGACTGAGAACAAGGAGAGCAAAGCAAGCATGAGCGAGAGCAAGAAGAGCGCGAAGGCGATCATCCAGAGCCAGATCGACAGCAACAAGGTCGTGGTCTACACCAAGAGCTACTGTCCGTACTGCGTTGAGACCAAGAAGCTGCTGCAGGAGATGGGCGTCAACTTTCTGCTTGTCGAGCTGGACCAGCTCGAGAACGGCGACGAGCTCCAGGACGCGCTGGCTGAGATCACGGGTAGGATACGTATGAGAGTGTTACCCTTTTTGTACATGAGAGTGTGGTGGCGCAGGGATTGCTGGGTTTGATTCCTGATGAGAACACACAGACTCACAACGCGTGCGTATGTTTCTGACGGGTGTGAAGGGCAACACACGGTGCCAAACATCTTCATCCGCGGTCAGTCGGTGGGCGGCAACTCGGACCTCAAGGCGTTGCACAAGAAAGGAACTTTGGTGTCGCTTATGGAGCAGCACGGCAAGCTGTCGTGTTGAAACTACACCACGAGTTTTAGGAGTGGTTTGAGTGGAGAAATGGCCGAAAGCAGTCACAAAACCTAGTCCAAAACGGAGTGCAGCACTTGCATGTCATTCCGAGCCTACTAGTGCGGTTGTCGTGGTTAATTGAAAAGAACTGATACAAAATCATCCTGACGCCATATCTATCTGCTCGTGTTGCTTCTCCATCTCGGTTTGCATTGAGCTAGCTGTTGCTGCGTATTGATGTGAGCAGAGGCGGCTATTTTAACCAGCTTCGAAGTTCCAACGCGCTTCTCTTTCGGAAGCCTCGTCTTATCTATTCTGAGGTCTCACTCAAAGAGAGTAACAGCCACAGGTCTTATGTTCCGACTCGACTGAGGTGGTGATGAGAATAGCGCACGCATGTGAGCGAAAAGAGGCTGAGGAGCGCAGCGCTTAAATTAAACGCCTCTGGGTATCGATACACCTACACACACACCACCCGCGCAAGCCTGTCTGCGTGTGTGTGAAGCGTGCTAATACGACTTATCAAGTGCAAGCAAGCAACAAGGAAATCGTCGCCACGCCGCGTGAAGAACCCGGAGCGATAGAGTAGGTTGTCGTCATGCTCCCAGCGCTGTCGACCAAGCCCAAGCAGGCGGTGCGGCAGGTCAAGGGGCTCACGAATGACTCGATCGACGCGTACTCGAACACGCCCGTGGGCGGCGGCGGCAATGCCATGACGTCCTACGCAGACAACACCACAGACGCCAATAGTGGGAGTATGACAACACGTGCCTCACCTCCGTCAACGAGCAAGCCCGTGGGTGGCAGCGGCCGCAGCACCGCGAGGAAAGGTAATGGGGGCGATGAGGAATCTGGCGGTGCGCTCGCTCGCGTGGTGCGCGACCGCAAGGCGTCGGGCGACGAAGAGCTCAGCTTGAAAGCCGGCGACGTCGTGTGCGTGCTCTCGGTGAAGCGCACCGGGTACCTCAAATGCGAGTTCGCCGACGAAGTAGGTTACGTGCCGTCGTCGTACCTCGAGTTCTTCGACGAGAGCAGTGGTGGTGCTGGTGCTGGTACAGCGACGGGTGACGCTGACACTATTGAGGAGAACCAGCGCGCCGAGAAGCGCAAGAAGAAGAAGGAGAAGCGCCACCACAAGGACAAGAAGCTCGCAGATGCCAGCAGCGACCCCGAGGACTCGAGCGCTCTTACTACTGTCCGGTCTCCAAGAAAGGGAGGGGGCGAAGGTGGTGCTGCTGCGACGGGAGACGAAGCCGAGCCTTCGCCCCACAAGAGCAAGAAGAAGAACCACAAAGAGAGCGGCAAGTCGAGCAAGCACCATCACCGTCACGATGGCGAGGACGAGGACGCAGTGCCTGATACCACACTGGAAAAGACAAAGCGAGGCGCAGGCGACGACACGGAGCGCAGGAAAGCCAAGAAGCGGCACAAGAAGAAGCGCCACCACGACAACAGTGACGCCTCGAGCGAGAGCGACGACAATGGCTCACACCATCGGAAAGGCAACCGGCGCCATCGCAGCCGCCGTCGTGGTCGCGGTCGCGGCAGTGTAGACAGCGACAGCGAGTCGTCGAGCTACTACAGCAGCTCGGACTCGGGGTACCACTCGCGTCGTCACCGGCGCCACCGCCACCGCAAGACGAGCTCGAGCGACGAAGACGATTACGACACGGACGACAAGCGCAAGTCGCGCCACCGAGGCCGGTATCGAGGGGGCCGCGGCAGCGGCGGCTCGGACGCAGAGGACATCGACTCGACACCTCGGTCATCCCGACGCAGCGACAAGAAGTGCCTGGAGGCTGAGAGCACACCCCGTGGTGGCGGTGGTAAATCCAATAAGGAGAAAGAGTCCAGCACCATCGAAGCAGCAGCAGTCGCTAATAGCAGCGGCATCGAGAAGGGCGTGGTGAAGCTCGACGTTCATGGCAGTGGCAATGACAACAAGGTATCGTCTCGGAACTCGGAGGTGATCTCGGACCACTCGCCCGAGCAGGAGACCAAGAAAACAGCTACAAGTAGTACAACGAACAGCACGTCAACGTCAGCAAAGAACGACGATAGCAAGACCAGGAGCTCTCGCTCCAAGAAAGACGACGAGAGCCGCACCGAGTCGACCGTCGCGGCGCAGAAGGCCAAGACGAACCTGGGCAAGCAGATCGGTGAAAAGATGCGCTCGCTGCTCGGCGGCGGCAAGAAGACCAAGCGCTCGCACAAGAGCTCGAGCGGCATCCTGAACGCGTGTCCCGGCACGACCCAGGGCGAAGAGGGCTGGTACGAGCACGGCGAGAACGAGCGTTATTACTTTGTGCTGCTCGACGGGAAGTGGAGCCTGCTCTACGGCCCCGTGACCGAGGAAGACTTTGAGCTGTTCTCGAACAAGGTACGTCTGGCATCTCTTATATGGACATTGTTACTTGGTAGCTGGATGACTAAAAATTCTACCGGTGCTCACTCAGGTGCTGGACCAAAACCGCATGATCGAGCTGCCGCCGACGTACCTGCACAAGGCGGGCTATTTCCTCAACCAGGAGCTACGAGTCCAGAAAGTATAATCGTAGAGCTCGCTGGCGGAACGGACAGATACCAACAACGCCACAAAGTTGGGATCTCCACACCGACAACACCTCACCCTTTGAACTATAATATACAGAAACACATCACACTATTCTAGTGAACCAATTTCCAGCTTTACACGAAGTTGTGGAAGGACTTGGGGGGTTACCAAGGCAGAATGCAACGAAATGTATTACGTACGTATCAAATCAAGACATTACAGACATGATAATCCATCTGTACATATGCACAAACTCACTCTTTTGACGACGACGACGACGGTGGCGGAACGAAACTCGAGTCGAGGCTCACAAGCTGCGGGAAGAAGAGCTCGGGGCGGATGCGTTCCGCTGGCTCGGTCGACGCCAGCAGCCACTTGGACGGGGACCGAAGCATCTCCTTGAGCTCTTCGCCCAGCGAGGACTTGCGTCGTGGACTGCTTGGGCCGCCTGGGGTCACCACTTTCGTATCTTGCATTACGCTAGCGGTCTTCGAGCTGCTTCCAGACTCACTGGTCACCACTTTCCAGCTCGTGTGCTTCTCGCGAGGCGAAAGCGCGTGCACCAATCTCTTGGACGGTGACAAAGACTTCCAGTCTTCGCTCCCAGTTTCCGCTTCTGCCTCAGCTGCTGACGCGCGGGCTGAGTTGGGGTCTTCGAGGTCCAGGTGCAGCGATGACGGCATCTTGCGCTGACCTCGTCGGATCTCGTCAATCTTCTTTTCCAGCATCTCTTGCTGATTGCCCATAGTGTCACCGCCTTCAGTTACCATCGCATAAATGCTTTCCTCGTCCAGTTCGCTCGACCCAGCGATACCTTCCGTGTGGAACTCCATTGCGCTCAGCAACTCGGGTGTGCGATGAATGCTGAATGTGCCTTCCTTGTGCATCTTGACGAGCTCGTCGAGGCGCGCGCGATGAGGGATCCAATGCGACGTCACGACGTGGTATGCCTCCATGTGCCTCACATTCAGTCCATTCGGTACGACGCACACCTGCTCAATCGCATGCAGCAGCGCCGGTGTCTCTTCACTGTGCAGTTTGCGGTTGTTGATGCATTTCTCCGCATGGCCCACGAGTTTCTCGAGCATCTCAACATTGCGCATGTAGCGCTGTTCGAGAATCTCTTTTGCCGCTTTCTCGCGTGCGCGCAAATTGGTGCACTTGTCGTTCACTTCGCGCAGCAAAGCCTCGGTTTTCACCATGTGCATCTTGTTCGCAGCTTCAAAAATCAGCAGCTTGTTCAGTAGCACCTTGACACCGACACCCTTACTCGCGTCGTCGCACCAGCCGTAGCCACGCTGGAACCAGCGATTGCAGAGCGTGAATGCCGCAGACGCCCAGATGAGCCGTTGCTGGTGGTACGCGCCGAGCTGGCGCTGTATGCGCATCGCAGTTTCTTCGGATCCGAGCAGCCAATCGATGATGTACACCTTGAGACCCAGTCGACTTCGATCTCTCGGGATTATCTGTCCATCGACGCTGCTCTTCTCGTCAAATGGCAGTAAGTCCTGGAAGCGGTTCGTGGTCGGATCGAACCGGGAACTGAAACTTGTGATCTCCTGGTACACCATCGCAGCGTAGCTCATCGCAGCGTAATACGCCATGGCGCTCGCGTTCTTACCGTGCGGGCACTGACTCAGCATCTGCTCTGTCGGTGTTCGGATCTTCCCGCAATTAGCAGCCTCAACCAGCTCTTCGCGTGTGAACGCTTCGAGTGGCAAGCGGTACTGGTTGTTGCCCAGTGCATGGAGAGCAATTGCGATGTCTTCTTTCGTCACAATCTGATCCCGTGTGGCGCGCAGCAGCGCACGCATGCACCGATCAAGCGCAGCGTATGACGCGAGACGCTTCGTGTACGACTCGTGGATCAGCAGCTGCTGGAATCGCTCGATGAGCGTCATATAGTCCCCGCTCATGTCGACCTCGGCGTATTCCGTCAAGTCCTCTTCACTGAGAACCTTGGTCTCGCCAGGGAATGTCTTGATGAGCGAGTTGCGCTTGCGCAGCGCTTCAAAGAGTAGCGACTTTCTCAACAGTTCGATGTGCGTGTCGATCAGTCCAAGCCCAGTGTTGAGTAACCCAAGAGTAGCACTGGTTGGTCTCGCGTTGTCGGTCAAAGCGGTGTTCACCGCAGTGTCGTCGGAGATGACAGACTGCGTGCCGATGCGCATCCCTCGCAGGAAGATTGGCTCTCCCTTTCGGTCCATCCCGCGTTCCTGCAGCAGCGTTTGGATTGCAGCTGTCTGTAGTGGGAGCGAGACGTCCTTCACCTGATGGCGGTGCATCAGCGATAACACGGTCGTGAAGTTTGCGGTCGACGGAACGTCAATACCAAACTTGAGTAGCTCTTCTTTCTGGAGCACGACCGTGAGCGTGCGCACGAGGTTCTCAATCTCGCTCGTGGGGATCTGTCGAATCTTCATCTCGTCTAGCAGTCGGGTGAAACTCGTTGGGACCTCCACCTCTTTGTTCGTGTTGACGACGTGGCTGATCTTCCAGAGCAGGTCCGTCTTGCCCAAGCTCTCGATCACTGCGTAGAGCTCTGCGAAGCGCTCTGGGTTTGCAAGCACTTGGTGGCGCACGCCGTCCAGGTGTTTGTTCTCCACAGCATGCTCTAGTTGATCGATCTCATCCAGCAAGTCTTTCGGCAGACTGCTCGATGACGCGCTAGATGCACTCCCGCTGTTTGTTGATTTACCGGCGATAAAGGAGGAAAACATTGGAATCACGCCGCGATCTTCCAAGGCAGCGCGCACATTTGCCGCAGTAAACGCCATCTCTTCCTGCGTGATGAGCAATCGGGTGTCCTTTCCGTCTCGTGAGTACGGGAGCCAATTGTTGCGATCGTGGTCGGTAGTAATCCGATGACGGGGGATGCGCTGCAGTTCGTACTTGGCTTCTTCAATAGCGTACCACTCGATGAGACCCTCGAGGCGGCCAGCGTCTATCTCACCAGTGTCCACGCCGATTGTGGATTGAGTTGCATTACCATTAGTTGGAGACATTGGCGGCGAGCCACCGAGATGCGTTCGATTATCCGCGCCTTTTCCAGTCAGTTGGATCGACGTTGAAGACATGCCTGCAGTGAGATTGCGCTTGCTTGGGGACGAAGTATCTTGTTGCAAGAACATACTGCCTGGCTTGGCAACCTCATTCATAGTGTGTACCTTGTGCTCGAGCAAATGCATCTTCTTGAGGATGAATGGTGTGGCTTCGCAGTCAATCTTGTGGTCGTGGTGCATCTCGAGCGCGTCATCGAGCCACTCTTGCACCTGTTTCCAGCGACTCTCAACGATCCCTAGTGCTTTAACGTCCACATCCGCAAATCCCTCGCACTGTTCATTGAGCAGTAGAACCAGCTCATGCGTTCGCCGCCAGTGGAGACCTTTCTTCTCCATCAGACGAAGCTCGCAGAGCGGGCCGTCGCGTTGCGTGATCGCCATCCACCGGAACTGAACATTGGCGACAGCGTCTGCGTGGCGGTCGTCCAATCCTTTGCTGCACTTTTGCGACACGAGGTTGAGCAATTGAGGCGCTTCTCCCAAGTGGATCTTGTTGTTCTCCTTCATCTTGACCAGCTTTTCCAAGGCTGTGTAGAGCACCATCCACTTCTGGTACACCTGCTGCCACGCAGTGCTGAGCACCACGTCGAGTCCTTCCACCGTGCTTTCAATCTTCTCCAAAAGCTCCGGTGTGCGCTGTGCGTGGATTTGGGGTGCAGCTTGGATAACCAGCAATTCATCCAACATTGGCTGCACATTCGCCCAGCGGTTGTGCACGAGGACCACTGCCGAGCGGTACTCGTCCACTTTCTCCGCAAGCCCCTGGAGCTGATCGCTCTGGTCGGCATCGCTCCCAGATTTTTCAATCGCTTTCTTGTGCGAAGCAAAGATGTCCCAGACCAAGCTCAGCAGCATCGGCGTGCGCTCCCAATGCAACTTCTTCGTGGATTGCGCCTTCAATTCGTCGAGGTAGCCCTTCACCGTCATCCAGCGCCGGCGTTGAGCAGGTACCACCGCCGCGTTGATGCGACGACGCGCGGTTTCGTGCTACATGATGTACTTCGCCTTGAGGAACTTGTACACGTGGATCGCCTGCTCAAGCAGCGCGCTCTCCGAGTACGTCAAACGGATGCGAAGGTGCACCTTGCCCTGCTTCTTCGGGTCGTGCTTTGTATCTGCTAGACCCAGCTCAGCCCTAGTTTCCATCTGCAAAGTATTCGCGTACGGCCCTCGGTTCGGTTTCGTCAATTTGTACGAGTTGAAGTGCTCTTCTTGGTCAATCAGATCCAGCAACGGGATCTGCGCCATGCCAATGGTATCGTGATCGTGTGGATTCTGGTCCATGATCTTCACACGCAGCGTTGTGCCCATGATGTCGTGGAGCACTTGACAGATCTTTCTCAGCCGCAAGCGCTGGTACACCCGTCGGTACACGACCTGGTCTTCTTCGTCCAGGTCTTCGACTTCTTCTTCAAAGATTTTGAGCATTCGCTCGCCCGCCACGCTATCAATGTCGTCGCCCTTTGCATCATGCGCATAGAGCTCTTGCAACGTCGGGATAAGGCGGTACCGGTACATGTCAAAGAGCTTCAGAATCGTTCGTCGCAAGCGAATAGTGGACGTTGCCACATTCGCATGCACGACCACCAGGTCGTTCCCTTTCGCGTTTTTGTCCTCATGGACACGATCGGCTGACCACGGAACTCTTTCCGCAACACTCACGATGCCAAGTTCAACTGCGGTGCCTTCGACAATGCTCTTGGTTTGCTTGAGAGCATGCTTCAGCTGGTCCATCTTGCGTGGCGATTGCAGCTTGTGCTGGTGCTTAATCTCAAGACCTCCTGCATACGAGTCGGAGGTTTTCGATGAAGCTGTCACAGCACTGCTGTCTGTACTCAATAGAGTTTACCCCTTGTGCTGATCCTCTTCATTGCCTGGGAGATCATCACTACATTCAAGATCTTTTGTAGCTGGACCTCTTGCTCATTCGGATCTGTGAGCTTGACTCGTCCCCCGCTAGGCACAGGCGGACCAGCAGCTAGCAGTCCACGTGTGAGTTTGTCTTCGTGATGTTTCAGTGTCATCACGAGTAACTCGTACGGGTCGATCATCCATAGGTCCTCCTCTGCGGCAAAGCTTCTCGCTTGCACTTGGTCGTCTTTGAAAATGCGGTATGTGCGCTCGATACTGAGAGTGATCTTCCCAACAACAACCTTGCGGCCGTTCTCTTCTCGTTCCACACTAAATATCTGAGTGTTTGGCTCGCCATCTTCTGCTTTCTGTTGCGTGTACGTCCCGTCTTCAGTGTGTCGAGTGTATTCGTCTTGGGTCCAAGTTTGACTCCGAACGATGTCGTCCATAGAGATCAAAGTGGTGCCGATCACGTCCTCGGATCCCTTCTTTGACTTGTCCAACACCTTGATCTTGACCGCAGAGACACGCTGGAGATCGAATCCCGGGTATCCGAACGCCACTTTCTTTGCCGCATCCTTCGCTTGGGTCCACCCTCCAGATTTTTTGTCTCGAGACAGATCCATAGAAGAGTTCTCAGGGTACTTGGTGCGAGCCATATCGATGCAGATCTCTCCGGTCTGGGTCAGCACCACCCCATGCGGAGGCCTCAACAAAGCTTCGTCGTTTGTGATCTGGGGCTCAAAGTCGCGCGAGACAAGCATGACCTCTGCTCTGATACCGCTGCTGCCGTCTGTCTTGTCCTTGACAAACATCTGACTCACTTGCACCACCTGCACAACCATTCGGTCAAATTTGATGTCTTCCTGAGAGATCGATACGGCCTCACTGTTCTTCTTTGAATCAGTGTATTTGACCTGGTAGTAAGGCGGCACGACTGCAACTTGCTTTGATCCCTCCATCATTGGCTTGCGAATCTGCTGCTGCTTTGGATGGTCCTTGTCGTGGAACAGAGGTCCATCAACCACCTTTGCTCCCTGATAAGGAGCAAGAGCTCGTCGCAGCTTGGCTTCCATCACAATCTTGTCCGCTGGCAAGCAAATTTCGTAGGCTGTACTGTACACATCCTTGACCCTAAGTCGAACATCGTCCAATGGAACGAGTTCAAGAGAGATCGATGGCTGCGACCCTTTCTCAGCTTTTCGGTTCATGACATCGACGATCAGTTTGCGCTCCTGGTTAACCACAACGTCTGGGTTTGCACCTGTACTCTCAAGAATCCAGATTCCTTGTCCCGCGCCGACTGCATCTGCGATCGAGTCATACAAACCGAGATCTGCCAGGTAAAGCGAGCTGCAAGTTCCCAGGTTCTTGAGAATTTTCTCTGCATCCTGGTATGCCACAGCGACAGCGGCGGCAAGGCTACTTCGGTTGTTGTGCGGGACAGCAAGGTGGAAATGCACCTGGATACCCACATGCTTTACTGCAGTACGCACTCGCTTGAAAGTCGACTTGCTTTCGTCATCAACGACTTCGCCATCGCAAGTTGACATGAGCGCGTTCAGCTCCACATTTCGCGCAGGCTTCTTGTCAAAGCAGATCTCGACTTTATCGATCACCAGAACGCGTTCTTTTCGATTCAGAGGCATCTCGAGACTCGCTGTCGAACGTACGACTTTCTGAAGCAAGTTGCTGAAAGTTGTGGGCTGCGTCAGCGCGAGTCTGAGAAGAGCCTTGAACAAGCTAATAGACTCGGTCGACGAGCTCAAAGAGATCGTTCCGTGGATTTCGACTCGTGGCTGTGGTGCCAGCAGCACGCACACGCAGTTCTCGACGTCGAATGGCTCTTCTTCCGGATTATTCCCAGAGCTGTGGCTGTCGTGGTGGCGCTGAGTGACTGACGCAGCGTACAACTGGGTGAGCTTGGCTACCTCAAATTTGCTAAGATCGCACCCTTTGACGTATCCGTGGCACTGGTCAACGAACCGCGGCTTGCTTTCGCTCCTCTCCCAGAGCTTCGCTTGCATCAGTTTGTTGGTGATGCCATTTCGCAGCTGGATGCTAGCCACAGGGTTTGAGAGAACCATATACACCTTGATAACCTGGTTGTTCCCCCACAAAGCGTTCAGCTTCATTGCCATATCGCAGAGCGACTGCTTCTTCTCGCCATCATCGTGAAGCGCCAACTTCGGCGAAAACACCGACCCAAGAAGGTATCGATCAGTCACAAACATTTCCTCTTTCGACCGAAGCTGCTCCCGACAAATTCCTTCCACGAGCGAGCCATTGCTCAACAACATCGTAGTTCACAACCAGAGACACCGTTGAAGTAGTAAAATTCGTAGATGGTGCGAGATACACTGCAGCGATCTTGCCTTCGCACATCATGCGCTCCATCAGCGGTTGAATTCGATCTCGGTCCACATGGGAGTCTGTCGATGGGAGCTGCCCATCCACGTACTCTACGCGATAACGAGCGTTGCCATAGTTTTTCGTGATTTTCGCTGGTCGTGAAGAGCCTCGGGTGATACTTGATGCTGTTTTATCCTGCGCAGTCGAACCTGTCGAGTTCTCTGAAGGCATAGAGACGCCTACAGCTGCTGCTGACACATCCGAGTTCTCGAGGACTCGCACGAAATCGTCTCTCGCCAACTGGGCGTGGATGTCGCCTCCAAGAATTCTCGAAAAGATGGAATCGAGACAAACTCGTGAGATCCACTCCTCCTTTGGCTCTTTCCCGTCTTCGTACAAAACGCGGTAAGGGCTCTGAGCATGATTTACATCGTCTTGCTCGACGAACTTGCCGACCCGGCCAGGAACCAGCGAATGGTTGTGGCTGCACTCTCCACTTCCGATACTTCCTGCCTGAGCAAGCGGACAAACAAACACGTTTTGCCCAAGAATCAACGGCGGAAGCTCTTCGTCATCGGAGAAATACTCGTCGCTCTCTTCGCGAACTTTCGCAGCCGTGCAGAACGCGACGTCATACGAATCGTCACCGTACTCGCGAATGATCGTCCCTGCCACGAACTGACCCGACTTCAAGCGAACGTCGACCGCGACACCTGCGTGCTTGTACAACGGAATACTGGCGTGAACACGATCTTCTAGGCGGAACAGCATCTCCCCCTCTTTGTCGTGGTCCCCCTGAGCAGGTTTCTCCTCTGAAAGGCTTCTCGAACTCTCATTGGGAGCATGATACGATGGCGCAAACTCAAAGCCCGTCCAGTTGCAGTTTGTAAACAGTGCCTGCACAAGCTGAGGCGTCTCTCGTCCGTGCAAGTGGCCTATCAACTGGTTCTTCGCTTCACTGACGTGCGAGAGGATCTGCGACCACCGATTCAGCACAATGTCCAGCACAGCGGCATCTCTGTAAGACAGCAGATCTTTCTCGCCGCCGCAAAACACGTGCTCGAAGACATAGCAGAGCAACTGCGGGGTGAACCTCCAGTGTAACTTTGTCGAGCGGCTCATTCGATGCACTTGCGCCAACAGCTCCTGCGAGACGTTTCGTCCAGGGAAGATGCTCACTTTGAACACTTCCCAGAGGAAAGCCTGCGCGCTATTCGACAGATGGAGCTGGCTGCTGGTGGTACTGCCGACATGGAGATTCATAGTCTTGGAATCAAACGGCATGCCCACGAGACGGAAGGTCTCGGCGAGCACGCGCTTCACGCGTTCCGCTCGATGGATGCCGATCAAATTGATGTCGACCGTCATTCGCAGTTCGAGATCCTTGTTGTCTTTGTCCTTCAGGATGATCACCTCGTCCTGGTAATACGTACAGATGTCTGGGCTTTTCAACAGACCGTTCTGGCCGAATTTGCCCTGGAACGTTTTTCCCAGTGCGTCAGAGGTAACCTGAACGTCAAAGTACGCGACTTTCGACACATCGTAGGTTCGCCCCAAAAATTTCCCAGAGCTGGTTGATCCCATGGACGAAGGTTCACCATCAGCAGTTGCAGCCGAAGTCGTTCTGCTTTGTTGAAGTAACCCGCTGAGCTTGTTTCTGGTGCCCACAGTGAGATCTTCGGAGTGGGAGTCATACTGAACACGCTGCCCTCCCTCTCCATGCGGCTGGAACACACAATTGAACTGTTTCCAGTCAAACGACTCTGTCTCGGGCGTCTTTGTGGCTGCAGTTCCAGCGACAGCAACACCCTTGATCCTCAGGTCAGCCGTGTACTTCGTATCGAGATGCTTTGCCGCCATCTTGGTCGGACTGGACAGCTCGGTCGCATCCACAAAGTTCTCGTTCCTGATCAACTCAACGTCGAATTTCAGCTTTCCGAGCCGCCCATCGGCTTCTGGATCGTTTCCTTTAGCTCTCGCTGATCTACTCTGGCGTAACTTCTCGTCGTTGAGAAGCATCGCTTCGACTTCAACCTTGTTTTGATGATTCAAGTTCAGCGCGCGAGTTGTCGGGTTTCCATTCGCGTCGGCGTGAACGAGCATCAAGCCAGTGATGAAATCAGACTTATCGCGCTGAAACTCAACTCTAACGCAGCCAAGTGGGATCTCTCCGAGCGCCATGTCTTCGTCCAGCACGCGCAGCAGAACAGCCTTCTTGTCCGTGAGTGTGCTGTGCTCGTCCTTTCCAAGCATGAACTCCTGGTTTACCCACTTGGGGTTCACCGTCTTGGGCTTCACATCTGCTTTCATCAGCGTGTACTCCTCTTTCTCGTTTTGCTCGTGCAGCAACACGATCTTCACGAATGGGTTGCGTTGCATGAAATCTGCAGGCTGGAGCTTGCGCGCTTCGTAGATCGAGATTTTCAGGAACGATCGCTCTCGAGTGAAGACCGCGCCTCCTCCACTCGGCAATGTGGCGCTTCGTTTGGCTCTCGAGTACACGGCGTCTTTGAAGAATTTCAACGGGTTTGACACAAGCGGCTGGAGAATGTTCTGTTTTGTCGCAGCGTCTTTCAACTCTTCAAGGATCGCTGGTGTGTGTTTGCTTCGCACCAGCTGGCTAATTTGATGCAGTCGTAGCTGCACGCGGATCTGACCCAGCTGCATTTTCTGGACCATTTCGTTCTCAGGCGCGAGAGGATACCAGGCGTCCACCATGCGATGAGGCGACACCATCTTGATCGGGATCTTCAAGCACCCCAGTGGCTTCCGTCCACTGGCCTTGATTGCCATCCGCGTGATGCAGTCCTCCAAGTCGTTCGGCTTGAACACCACGTTTGAATCAGTGCAGCACTCTTCAACTTTAGCTGGGTCAAGGTCCCCGTCGATTGTTCGGACGTGCTCGCGCAGCATGCCTTCCTCGATAATGGTCTCATTCGAGTGGCGGTACTCGACATCATAGAGCAGGAACACATCGCGGAGCATCTTCGGCAGCCGCAGCCACGATGCCTTGTCTTTCACCTTATACTTGCGGAACAGCTCTCCCATCACTTCCGGGACCTCGTTTGCATTGTTTCGATCGTACAGAGCAGTGACGTGGTACTTTGCGTCGGAATACGGCGTGCGAATACGAACGATTCGGCCAGAGTACAGCGCGCCATTCGTGAAGCTCCGCAAGTCCGTGGGTTTCGGATTCAGTCGCTTCCCTTTGCCAAAGTACGCGAGCACAGAATCGCCCACGTTTCCAGCTTTCTTCATCTCACTGCGCAGCTTGGACCGCATCTCACGCATCTTCTCTTCGTACTCGCGATGGGTTGACTCCAAATGATGCTGAAAGACACGGTTCAAAAGCCGCTGGAAGCTCCCCTCGAGGTCGTTCAACTGGTATTCTGTCTCGAACTCGATGCACTTTTGGTGAATAACCTTCTCGTTGAGACGCTTCATGACCACAAGCTGATCAACGTGCATGTTCATATTCACGCCCGCATGCGCGAGCGCGTGGACCCACCGCTGCGCCTCGGACGACTTCAACTCCAACACTTGGCTGCCATCGCTCTTGGTTTTCAGCATCTTTGCTATCTGTTCCTCATTGACCGGCACGAGCTTGCGCGTACTCGGCTCTTGAATGAAAATCGTCGCGTTCGCGATCTCAAACCATCCGCCGTTCGCATCCAGCGCTATGTTGTACGCTACGTGGCACGCAGCGCTGCTCATGTCAATGACCAGGAACGGGAACGACGACGTCTCAGTTTCGTACATGTAGATCGTCAGGTTGCGCGGGAGAAACAGACAGTACTTCCAATCCCAAAGCAGATCTTCATCGAGCAGTCCCTTTGTGATCTCAACCACTGGCTTCAGAATCGAAGTGGAGACCAGGCTCGAAACCTTGTTGTGAGTGCCCAAGAACCCGCCAACATGACCTGTCAGTTTCTTCGAGAACACTTGCTTGTGCCGTTCAGGTTCTGGCTCTGCGCTAGCAGTGGCAGTACTAATAGACGATCCAGTAGTTGGTAGCGACGTTGAGTGGTGAGGTTGCTGATAGCAGTCAAGCTCTTGCACTAGGTCCAGTGGGAAGAGACTCGTCTCTCGGCTTTGCTTTAAGATCCACCGCTCGACCTCGCGGAGTCGATAGTAGTGGTCACGTTTGTCCTCGACGACGTAGTAGTTTCGGTTCATGTCGGTGAAAAATCCACTAGAGGTGGTATTTTCCATATAGCCAGCGTCGCTCAATGCACTCAACCACATGAGAGCTTCCTTGCGAGATCGTGGTGGCTGAATGGCGTCTGGATCTTGGGTGAGTTTTGGATCTTCCCAGCGTAAAAGGCACGTGGATTGTTTTGTCGAGTCGTGGCAATACTTCGTCCATTGATCCTTCCAGAGAACTGGCGGAGCGCGAAGAATCCAGTCAATCATTCCTTCACCAGTGAGACAGTTCGGATACGATAGAAAGAGCGCGCTCGTGCGGTCTTGGACAAAGAAACCTCCGGTTTTCTGAAGCGCTTGTTGTCGAACTGTGCGAAGCTTGACCCACTCATCACGCTCAAGGTCGGCAGCAGGGTACACCCGTGGGAGGTCCGAACCAGACAAGTCCAGTAGCTCCATCTCAAGGTCCAAGACAATGTCTTTTCTTGTCTCAACCTTCATCTCGTTAATCATCCGCCCGAGCCACTCGCTGTTTGGGTCTGCGTTGGTCGTGTGGGTGTGGCGAAACTTTGCCATGTCTGCACTTGAGAGCACTTCAAACTGCTCAAAGAGCTGAATCTCCCGCAGGATACTCACGATTCTTATTAAAACGGTCACGAGCACAACGTGGAAAGCATCGATCTGCGCATTCTCCGTTGGTGTCAACGACAACCGCAGTGCCTCTCGGCGCTCGATTCGGCTCAGGACACGAGTCGGGGCTGTGAGCGAAGACGAATGAACTTGAGCTGCCAGACGACGTTCATACCACTGGTGAAGTCCACACACCGTAGCTTCAGCACTTTGATTGTCGGAACTGCTTTGCTGGTCGATTTTGTCAAGTTTTGCGTCGTTTTGCTTTGCCGCGTCCACGCAAGCAACGTGGAGGTTTACCGTTCCGACGAACTTGTAGTACGGAGTCGCTTCATTCGGAATCAGCTTCATGCGCAACATTTGCTCACCATCGTGAAGAGCAGCCAGGTCAAGTTTCACGAACCCAATAGTTGGATGACTTGACAAGGGTCTCTCGTCCTTGCCCTGGTCAACAACATTGATCAAAATGCTGGAGACGTGCGCCAGGATATCGGCTGCATCGTCAAGTAGCTCCTGTTCTGACTCCGTCGTCGTTGCTCGGTCGTCATCAGATTCCTTTTCACGGATATCGCCAAACAAAATCAACTTGTTCTCGAGGTAGTACATTTCGTTCACGTCCGCGTTAGCCGATCCATGGGAAACTGGCAGCTCGTACGCCTTCCCAACCTCCCACTCAAAGCCAGCGATCGACTTCTTCGCTACCATCTTTCCGTCAGAGTGTACGGTGAGGATGTTTCTCAACGAAGTCGAGACGCTGGGATTCCCGATAAGGGTAATCAAGCACCCGGGGCGTTTGATCTCCTTTGGTAACCCCGACACCGACAGAACTTCCATCTTGAGTGCTGAGAGCGAATGCTTGAGACGCTCCCATCGAGTGGTTTCCGCGTCCTCTTTCTTGATGCGCCTAGCGAGCGTTTTCTCCACCAGCGAAAAATTTTGCACAGGAGTAAGCAGTGAGACGGGGACGGCGTGCACGTACTGATCACCAGTGTCTTCTTTTTCCATCAACAACACGTCGGCGCTCCCATCGGCGCGAAGAGATTTTATCTTCCCCTTCACGTCGAGGGAGAAAATGTTTCGAATGTCCTCGACCGTCTCGATGCTACCTTCAAAGAGCACGAGGTACTCGTCCTTTGGGAACGGAAAGTATCTCTGCACACGAGCGGGGAAGTACCGACCCCCGTTTTGGCACTTGCGAAACGCCAACACGCGCTGGTCGTATCGGAGAACCTCGAATCCGTCGTCATCAACCTCACCCGATGGAGCCATTTTGTGCAGCTGGTGTCTCTTGAGACGAGCTTCCTGGCTATTTGCTCCGAGCAGGAGCGACAGCGGCGTGGTCACTTCGTCCGGCAAACTTCGCGTGTAGACGTGTAGCGAGAGATGCGATATGGTCGAGATGTCCGTGAGCTTCCCGAAAACAAACTCTTGCTCTGGCCAGCGCGGATTTCGAGTACCGTAAACTGTCAGTCCCTGCTTCTTCTCACCGAATTCCAGTTCGCCACTTCCCAGGACTGGGATGACTGTGAAGTACGCGTTTGTACTCGCCGGACGACTAAATCGGTGGTGGTTAAACTGGTACTCGCCTGCCTCGTTGACTGATTTCGCGCTACTCCGTTTTGTTGTAGCGTCCTGTGCGCCGAGTAGATTACGAGCGCTGTGCACGCGCAAGTGCAGCGTGTAGTGCTCAATCTTGTCCGTCTTCGCACTGTCACTAAACATACCGGGATACGACAGCGACAGCTGGAACTTCTCTTTTCTCCACTTAGCCTTGTTTCCAATCACAGTCGCAGTTCGGATTTCCTTGCCGCGCTCCAGTATTTCCGTCACTTCGTCTTCGTACTCAGGGAGAGACTCCAAGTTGACAGGAGAGCCCATCTCCTGCGACAACTGGCTGCCTTGCATGTACGGGTCCGTCGTGAAAGACGAAAACGACAAAAAGCTCAGCATTTTCTCCGGGGAGTTCTTGGGTATGCGCTGCAGCAGTTCAGCGAGTACAGTGGCGTCTCCAACAACTTCGGTCTTGATACACAGCTCGCCTAGATTCTGGGCATGCTTTCTCATCCATGGTTCCGGCATCAACGGGTAGCGTTTCTGCTGCGACGTAGACGCGATCGATGTCGAGGTTGCTGACGCGCGACACAATTCGTGCAGTGGGATCTGGACGCGACCGAGAGGTGTGCTTCGTCCGAGGTTGTTGTGGTCTTTTACGTGAACCAAAAGCATCCCTGAGTCGGTCAGAGGATGATTCTACCAGATAAACAACAGAGAGAGAGAGAGAGAGAG
>JAASGV010000742.1:0-17752 GCA_023334355.1 Globisporangium abappressorium
GACTGTGTGTTTATGTGTGGGGACCGGTCACATATTGCTTCAAATGTGTAAAGAATCCTACCTCAGAACGAGGTCTGAGTCAAAAGCCTCATTGGAGTACTGTAGCCCTTCAGTCCATTCATTCGTTCATTGACTCAAGCATATTGCAGTAGTGTGATAATACACCTCGAAGTTCAATGACGATGGTCATTCTCGTACTCCTAAACTTAGTAAACGCTTACGGCGTTCGTTGGCTGATGATCAACGCGGTCGAATTGTCTGGGATCTCAATAAATCCGCATATTTTCGCAAGAAGCGCGACGTTTGCATCAAACTGATCGGTTGTGAGGCTCCTTGTATCACCACCTTCATCACCGCCACCGAAGGAGCTTCGCGTGACATTTGAATCACAAAGCGGCGTGTCGCTGACCACCACGTAGTACTCGGCTTGGTGCTTCTCTTCCTCCGCAAACCAGTCGAGGAGCCAGTCTGGAGCTGCTGAGATCTCTGTATAGCGCACTCGAAATTCCTCCAGGTCACTCGTATCCCCGATCGTAGAGGGCAGAGCTCGCAGCGGGTTCTCAGATAAGATCACCGATAGAAAGTGTTGGTACTGGAAGATCAGATCTGGGAGTTCCTCGATCTGGTTACCTTTGAATGAGAGCTGCCACATCTGGATCTCACCAAGCGCCAGTGGGACTTTCTGGAGACCGCAGTACTCGAACCCCAGGTAGACCCACTCGTGAGCTCTCCAGTATCGATCAATGTCTTCGGGCAATTCACTCACGTTCGTGTCCCCGAAGAAGAGATGCGAAAACTCCACGGGTAAGTTCTCATGCAGGAGACCCTCAGGTAGGCTTGTCATGTTGCTGAACATGACGTACGCGTAGTTCATTCTGTCGTGGTACCCTCTCAGGATCGCGGCGTCCGACCCCCACTTCGTGATCGAGCAGTTGAAGATCTCGAGACCACTTAGGTACGGGAACTGCTGGATCACGGGAGGTACATGGAGATCAGCGCAGTGAGTGATCAGCAACGTCAGCAACGCGTCTCGCTGTAGTTCTCCTAGAATTACTTCAAGCTGATGCTGCTCACCGGTGATGCTCTGTCGGTAGCAGTTCACCTCCATGACGGAGCACGAGTAGTTGGTTGCGAACCAAGGGCTCAGCTGTAACTTGCATTCGGGCTTGAGCGCATTGGAGACCGTCTGTGCGTACACGTGGACCGCTGCGATCGCGATGCCGAAGAGTACAAAAACGACGTTGACAAAGAAATGCCGATTGCTGGCCACGCTGTCGCCGGGGACAAGCTGAGCCGCAGTGGCGCTGTTGCTGTCTCTTAGTTGCTCGACTGCCAATGGTCCTCTTCGTATCATTTCTTCAGGTACGAGCGTCGTCGGCTTGGTCACCACTGGCACGTGGCGAACGAGAGTCTTGACGGTGTAGAGGCACGTGAGGATGCCGAAATGCGGTAGCAGCGTCGAAATATGATCCGGGAGGGACATGATGAAGAGCTGACGCCCCTCAGTCACCGCGTTGACGTACCAGACGTCGTTATAGATTAGTTCGTCCCGGAAGTGCCCTGTCGTCTTATCAAACTGATACCAATACGGATAGAGAATGCAGAGCGGGATGATCACCGAGCAGCTGAAGTCCAGAACCAGGTCAGCGACCAAGCAGAGCAGCCGCCGTTTCTTCTCTAGCGTCTTACCCCGAAGAACCAAGTGCGCCACGGGAGTGGAGAAGCAGTTGAGGACCACGGCCATCGCTGCCAGGTGGTTGATCCATCGACGAGGCACCGAGTAGCTCAGCGTGTACGCCTGATAGCTCTGCATGGCGATCTCGATCACCTCGCGGGTCAGAAACCAGATCTCGAAGAGCGGGCCGTTGAGTCCAAAGTAGCCATCACGTGCGAAGAACGCCTTCCAGGGTCGTCGGATCTGGAACCAGGTGCGGCTGAGGAAGTGCTGAACGCCTGCCATGGATCCGGTTCGCCCTGAATTTTGAGCGGTAATGCGTGCGGATGATCCGGGAGTGGCTGAGACTAGAGGTGTGAACGTCAATTGTCTTTGTCGCAATGAGTAGACGACCATCTTGGAGATCTCGAGGCCGTGGAGAGCGGCTACGAACCCGAACGAGTACCCGATGCCGTCAAAATACTCGATCGAGAGCTTCAGAGCCGCGAACTTGTACGAGTTCATTGGGTCCGTGACGTAGAAGTAGAGTAGCATCGAGCCGAGCGTCGCGAACCCGTCGATGAGGTGGAGACCCAGGATCGTCAGCCAAAGACATCGGAAGACGACTCGGCTGCTCACGGAGAACCGAAATGCTCCTTGCGAACCGCGATGGACTCGGCTGCGGCGCGGTTGCTGCTGGTTCTGCTGATTCAGCTGCGAAAGGAGGTCGGCATATGGTGCAGGAGATTGAGTGGTGGAAGGCTGGAGAAGCTCTGGGTGAACGCTCATCAGGAGGGAAGGAATCTGCGGCTTGCAAGCCTTTCGTTGAGCAACGAGGGAGTGCAAGTTGGTTGACTTAGGGTGCTCCAGTACTACCAACGCAGTAATACGCGCATGTGTGTTGATGGTCATCCGAAATAGCATGAAGCAGAATTGAGCGCAGGGTAGTTTAATATAGATAATGACCTTCCATCCGGATGATGTTACGGGTAAACTCGAGCGTCCAAGTACTTCCGCCACTGCCACTCAAGCACTTGTGTTCTTGACTCTCTTTAGGCTACAGGAGCTGCAGCGCTTCTCGTCGAATCATGTGCGATGCCCAAGCGACAACTACTGGATTCTGAAGCCCATAATACCTGGAGCCACACAAACTCCATGCAGTTCATACAGTTCAGAGTCCGTCACACGCTGACACAGTGTGGAGATTGGCTCCGAGTTTGAGTTGAACGGAGCAGTTGCAGTTGAGGTCCAGGGACCGTCACTCACGCAGTTATTCGGCAAGTGAGTCATCGCTGCTTGTACTGGAACTGCGTATATGTAAGTGCATGTTGTATTTAGCGATACAAAAGCCCAGTGTGTTGTTACTCTCATCCCAAGCACTTGGTGCTCTGGGCCAGCACTGCTTTGGGGAACAGCAAGAGCTTTTGGATAATCGGCCGAAAGGCCTGCATGAATAACACCATTGAACAATTTGCCTCTTATAGCACTGGTCGTGCCATACACAGTGCATATTACGCTTGCAAACGCAAGCAAAATATTCTGCTATCTTATAGAGGTATCCTGTCGTAATATACGCTCGTTTAGTGGAATTGGTTGGTGGAGCTGGGGGCATCGTTTACCTCTGTCTTCTCTCCGATTGGGCTAGCGCTAATGTCCCAAAGTATGAGTTGTAGCGGACTACAGTAGTGCCCTCGGTCGAGAATTCTTATACTTTCGGAAGGCACACAATTTCGCTTTTGTTGATCTTGAGGGTGACGTCGTTCCTCTTACACGCTTCGAAGTCAAGCTTGCATCTGTTGCCGTACCACTCGCCGTCACAGCCGCAAACAGGATCGAGCTCTGCGGGACACCCGATCAGCTCTGCACACGCTTCAGAGGAGCGAAGCCCTTCGGTTCCTTGGAATGGCACGATGCCGAGGACCAAGAGGAAGAGGAGACCGGCAACCACTCGCTCGGAGGCTCTTCATGACTGCTGCGTTCGTCACCTGCCGGAAGCGAGAGAGAATAAGGGGGACTGAAATGGGATGCTCTTGAGATGGTGGAGTATTCCCAAATGATCGCAAGGTATGACGAGAATGGAGCGTGGCTCTCTATAGTGTTCTCTGCTGCGCGACCAGCTCCATCGCATGCTCTTTCCAGAGTAGTGTAGCCATGTTAGTATACTCTAGTGCCTCGCTAATTTAATAAATATGTAAATAAGTGACTAATTTTATGTGGTACACACTATTCCGAAAGCGAATCTTTTGGTCGACTCGTGACCTTTCGTGCAGATCCAAGTCGCAGCATTGCGCTCATTCTTGCAAGTCACGCGTTGCGCACAGAGCTCCACGATCTCTCTGGCTGCTGCATAGGGGTATCATGCGACTGCTGTTCAAGCTCGCTCTGCTATATGGCGCTGCGCTGGTGCTGTCGCTCTCCACGCAGCAGTTGCAGCAGCATGTGGGTGTGGCGGCAGCGTCGACGTCGCGCTGCCCGGGGTCGCCCAACCAGTGCTCGCTGCACGGCACGTGCGTGCTCAACCGCCTGGGCGAGCGCGTGTGCAACTGCCAGTGGGGCTACGACGCAAGCGACTGCTCCAAGAGTGCGGCTACGCTATTGTTGCTTAATATACCTGTCCGTAGCTTCTCATCTAGCCAAGGCATGTGTCTCACTAACTGCTCTTGACTGTTGTGTAATGCAGAGATGTGTCCGCACGGTTTCGATCCCGAGGAGACCACTAAGCGCGAGAAGCAGCTGAGTCTCGCGATCTCCGCGAGCAACGGCGCGGGGATGCGCGGCAAGTTCGTGCTCACGTTCCACTCGCACTCGGTCGAGTTCGATGCCCCGCTCGAGGACGTGACGAGCGAGGCATGCACGCAGATCTTCCGACGCTTTCAGAACTTCGGCGACGTGAGCTGCACGCGCGTGGAGTTCGTCGAGCCCTCGAAGGCAGTCTTTGACATCACGCTGCACTCGTTCCCCGTGTACCCGGTGATGAACAACCTGTACAGTCACAACGGCAACCCGCTGTCGACCGATTTATGGTGCGACTCGTCGAACGTCAAGCTCGCTCGTCCCGGAGAGATCACGTGCGCGTTCCACAGCAAGACCGACACGAACGTCAAGGAATACGCGCCGTGCAGCAATCGCGGTCTTTGCAACGATCGCACCGGCGTCTGTACGTGTCAGGACGGGTACTACGGCGAGAACTGCGGCAACAACAAGGACGAAGAAGACATCACGATCGCTCAATCGAGTGGTCCGTTCTTCAAGGGCAACGTGCTCCGCGTGAGCGCCAAGCGCGTCAAGTCGGCCGAGTTCAACCTCATCAAGGGGGACGTCGAGGGACGCACTGTGTTCAGCATGAACGGGGACGGAGACACCACGCTGCACGTGGGCTCGCTCTTCCTCAAAGAGGGCGACCTCGTGATCCAGAGCGGTCAGGCGCAGATCCAGAGTGGTGGTAGTCTCGCGCTGGACAGCGCGGACGTTCAAGTCAAGAACGGGCAGATTCGCATGCAGCAGACGGCGGCAGGGACTACCACCAAATACGACGCGATGCTAGTGATGGACATCACTGGCGCTGCGGAGTACGGCGGGGCGGACTTCATGCGGCTGTCAGGCGCGAACGGCTCGGTGTTCCGCGTGAGCAGCTCCGGGACGACGGTGATCGACGACGGCGGGCTTGAGGTGCTCCGTGGGGGCGTGAAGGTCCAGCGTGGAGGGATCCACGTGCTCTCGGATGGGGTCAACATCAGCAACGGAGCGCTGCAGATCCAGAATGGAGCGTTCAACCTTCTCTCGGGGTCGATCCGCGTCAGTGACGGCCACGCCACGTTCGCGTCATCCTCTGCCAAACTACCAACTCTCAGTGTCGCAAGACAGCAGATGAAGGTCGGGAAGACGGGTGATGGTCAACGGTTTGGTGATGCTGGGGTCCTCGAGCTCCACTCAGAACAGGAGAACGACATCTTGATCCTCGCGAAAGGGAGACACAACGTCGAGGTGTTTGACGTGAAAGCCACGGGTGAGACGATTATCCATGCGGGCGGCCTTCAAGTGGACGCTGGCGGCGTGCGCATCAAATCTGGAGGGCTGACGATCACCTCCGGCGGACTGCGCATCGAGTCTGGCGGCGCGTACATTGGGGGCGAATTGATCACAAAAGGTGGACTCAAGATCCAAGACGGCGGCTTCAGCGTTCAAAACAATGCGCCAAATGACGCCTCGCTGAAGGTGTTCTCGACGAACCCGAACTTTGGCGGTGCGTTGCTGGAGTTTGATCTCTCAAACCAGCAGCAGCAGAGTAGCAAGCACAATATGCACCCGTTCCGTCTCTTTGAGGCGCTCACCAGTGAGAAAGAGCGCATTGTCTCGATGGACAACCGCGGGAATGTGGTCACACAGGGCGACATCACGACGATCAACAGTGGGAAGATCGTCTCGAGCGGCGCGCTGGTCTCGCAGGCGCAGGTCGTGCTCTTGCACGTGAAGCTCGTTGCCGGCATGGAGATTCAGATCCCAAGCACACACAGCTACGTCAAGGTCACGGACGACGGCGAGGTGCAGAGGAACCTGGTGAAGCTGGACGTCGACGCGGCGTACGCTGGCCAGTTGCTGGTCATCCAGAATGAAGATGAGCAGAGTCTGGACGGGGACATCAGCGTCAAGTCTGGGTCGTCGTCCATCTTTATGTTTGACGGCTCCAGCTGGCGACCGCTGACCGCGGCGGCCTTCGACACGGCCATGATGACGGGCGTGACCAGCTTCGAAGCCGCGAACGACCTCAACTTTGGCGAGATCAAGCTCACGGTCAAGAGCGTGCAGGTGGCGGGTCAGAAAGCCGGGTTCGTCGCGTTCTACGGCAAAGGCGGCGAGCTCTCCCAGGACGAGACGCTGGGCTTTGACCCTGCGTCGCACACTTTGTCAGTGCTCAAGCTGCGTGCCGACGTGATCCAGGGATCGATCGACATGTCCGAGAGCGAGCTACGCCACGTGGAGATCGTCGGCGGCCACATCAGCAACGTCAACATGACGAGTATCGAGCGTATGGAGGTCGACGGCGAGCTCTTCGTTGAGCTCGACGCGTTCTTCGGCTCAGGGATCACGGTGGACGGCCAGGTCATGGGCTCCGGCGCCTACGTGGATGCCTCGGACGCGCGCTTCAAGAAGGACATTAAGCCGATTCGCAATGCTCTGGGTCTGGTGGAGGCCCTCCAGGGTGTGGAGTACAGCTACCGTACGGAAGATTTCCCTGACAAGAAGTTCTCTAAGGACAGGGAAATCGGTTTTCTGGCGCAGCAGGCGGAACAAGTGCTCCCGCAGGTGGTCTCTGAGGACAGAGTGGGCTTCAAGTACGTCGCGTATGCAAGAATCGTACCCGTGGTGGTCGAAGCGCTTAAGGAACTACACGTGGAGGCTCGAAATTGTCAGCAGGAGGTCCAAGAACTTCGGAATGAACTGGCGGAGATGAAGGAAATGATCGAGAAGCAGCAGATGGCGATTGAGAGGCTGTTAAAGCTCCAAGTGGCGTAGATAAATAGACAGGAAGTGTGAGAAGAGTAGTGTTGAACGACCCCTGTGAGTTGCAATGCATCGTCCATCCATTATCTCTTTGGCGTCTTTATCATGACCTCTTTGGTTCCATCCATGTGTATGAAGGTGTGTCTGTGTTGTACTCGGTAATTATTGCTGCTGTTCCTGTTCTTGCTGCTGCTGTTCCTGTTCTTGCTGCTGCTGTTCTTGCGGAGGCGGCATCGGGTCCCCGAGGTACTGTCGCTCGGACCGGATGTAGAGCACGACGCCGAGCGCGAGCAGTAGCAGCGCGATGAGGAAGTCGTCCGACTCGAGCAGCTCGTGGACGAGTTCGTGCCAGTTGCCCAGTGCCGATTCCATGCCGCCCTGGCTCTGCGTGTTGGTGTCCGCGCCTGTGACGATGCTCGGCCACCACGCCGCGAGCAGCGACTCGACGTAACTTTTCGCGTCTTGCTCTGCCTGGGCTGCTTCTGACGATGAGATTGACGACGCGCTCGATGCTGAAGACGAGGAAGTTTTAGGGGCTGGAGCTGGCGGCGTTGATGGAGCCATTGGCGCCTCGACGTTGCCCACAAAGATGTCCCACGAGCGCTTCCAGCTCGTGAGCAAAGTGTGCACCTTGAGCTTCCAGAGCGCGAGCGTCACGGGCACGTGCGCGTCGCTGTGTGCTTCCCTGGCCTTGTCGAAGAACCGCTTCGCCAAATAGAAATCCTGGTCCACCCCGATGCCGTGCTCGTACATGAACGCGAGGTTGAACATCGCCTGCGCATTCGCGCGCTTGCTCGCGAGCGAATAGTGCGCACTGGCGCGCGTGTAGTCGACCGCATTACCGCCCTTTCCGTAGTAGTAAAAGTCGCCAATCTTCAAGTTCGCATCCACGTTGCCCTGCAGCGCAGCGAGCTTGTAGAGCATCATGGCGGCAGCAGCCGTCTCGGGCTCGAGCGTGGTCGCGGCAGAGAACAGCGGTGTCAGGAAGCCATAGTCCAACAGGTATGCGGCATTGTGCTGCGCCACTTCATATCCTTGCTGCGCCATCACCGCGTATTTCATGAACGACGCCTCGTAGTCCTGGTTCTTAAAGTCCTTGAACGCCTTCGAGAGCATGCGGTCCCACTCGCCGCGCTCGGCCACCAGCTTGAACGAGTCCACGGCGTTCTTGCACGAGCGCGTGGTGCCGATGCCGTGCAGACTCATGTGTGCGAGCTTGTGGCTCGAGATCGTGTGGCCCTGGTGCGCCGCGACCTGGAAGTAGCCGTGTGCGACCTCGTACTCGGGATCCTTGCTAATCGCGCTCAAGCTGCTCATACCCTTCATGTGAAGCACGCCCAGGTTGTAGAACGCCTCCATGCTTCCCTGCTTGGCGGCATTCTGGAAGAGCAGCGTCGCCTGCTTCAGGTCACGCGCCGTGCCTCGCCCTTGCAAATGCATGAACGCCAGCTCGTTCAACGCCTGCGTGTTGCCTTCGTTCGAGGCTTCCTGTAGGTACTTGAACGCGGTCTCGTTGTTCTGCTTGACGCCGATGCCGTGGCTGTAGATGTGGCCCAAGTGGTACGCGCCGCCGCTCGCACCGAGCTCATAGGCGCGCTGGAAGAGCGCCGCGGCGCGGGACAGGTCCTGCTCCAGGCCGCGCGCGCCATAGTAGTAGAGCGTCGCGAGGTTCATCGTGGCTTCCGAGTCGCCCTTGTCCGCCGAGAACTGGTAGTAGTCGACGATAGCCGCGTCACTGGGAATGTTCTTCTTGTGCTGCGTCTCCGAGACGGTCTTGAGGCGGCGGTGCGGCAGGTCGTAGATCGCCGGCTTGCTCGCGTTCGCCTCGCGGAGCAGCACGGCCTTGTTCGCCGCCACTTCGTAGTACCGCACCGCGCTCTCGCAGTTCTTGGGCGCGCCGACGCCCATCAAGTGCTTGAAGCCGAGCGCGAGGTTCGCCGCCGTGTTCTCGCCCAGCGACGCAAAGTAGTAGTGCAGCATTGCGGCCGCCTCGTCCTTCGCCAAGCCCCAGAACCCGTAGCTGTGCGCCACGCCGACGTGGAACTGCGCGTGCGCGTCGCCCCATTTCGCCGCCTGCGCGTAAAACTGGAGCGCCAGCGTGCCGTTCACCGTGGTCGCGAGCGTTGCGTTGCCGTAAAAGTACGCGTCGCCGAGCTGCACGAGCACATCCTTTGCTTCGTTGCTGACATCGCCCCCTTGTTCGTGGGCGGAGAGCGCCACCTGCACAAGCTTGTCCACCACATCGTGGTCGCCCTGGATGCGTTCCAAGCCCACTAGAAGGTCCGCTGCAAGTCCATCTGCATGGATGAATACACAAGTACAAGAAAGAGCAGCATGTTCACGAGAAGGGCAACGTTAGCATTCAAGGCACGTACGTAAACACAGTGAGAGGGCCACAGAGGAGCTCAATGACAAACACGTACTGGAGCTGCTGCTTGTGGTGCTGGTGGTCGAGGTGGCGGCCACCGTGTGCAGCGCGAGCGCCGCCGCCGCCGCCGCCGCTGCCGCAGAGAAAGCCCAGCGCCGCATGTCGTCGTCTCTCTTCGCGCGTGTTCGCCTTCGTGGGCGTTTTGGTAATTGCGTTTGCGAGCAGCTCGACGAGCTGATGGGAATGGGAACGAGAGTGGAACTTTCGGTTGTGGTTAAGGTTACAATCGATTTGGACAGGTTATGTAAATGTAAGGAGTTTATACTTTACGGTGTGAGTGGTATTTATCTAAAACCATAATCGATTTTAATTGATTATGAGATTATGAAACGGGGTACGCTTTAGAGAGAGAAGCACAGCCACGTCATCAATCAAAGCCCTTCTTGAACCTTTTTCGATTCTCACTGGAATACCAGCAATAGAAGCGAATTAAAACTCTGAAGGACCAAATAAACATGCAGCTAGAGCTGCTTTACACATAAGCTAAAGATTGCCATGCATATAGAGCCCGTTGCGCACAGGCTTGCTGTGGCATTACAAAGTGGTGGGTGGTCTCAGATACTACGAAGCCCTATATTAACGCATGAGTAGTTTCGCTCGGCTTAAGATAGGGTCAAACCGTAACCTGATTGATTGCGTAACCGTTATCTCCAGATAACCCACTGTTTATGCTCTCATAAGTACGAGTATCAGATCTGACAATGTAGCCATCTAAGGAAAATGTGATAGTGATCGATTCAAATCACATTCTCACTAGTGTCACCATAGATCTATTTCGTGGACATACTTTGTGCTATCTACCGTAGTTGATCGTTTAGATCGCCTCGAAGGTGGCAGTGAGCACAGGCGTCAAACAAGAGCATATCAAGGCGCCTTTCATACGCATTCATACGACACAGCTCAGCAATGCGCTGGCCCTTCATTCTGTCCCTTGCAGTACGCACTGGCGCACAACAGTTCTGTATAGAGTGCTCCTGCAACTAGAGGTCATAGATACTACTGCTCGCAGACGACGACGTCACCATCTGCGCTGGGCTTTCAATTATAACACGGGGGGGGGAGGGAGGGGGGAAGAAGAGCACGCGATGAAGCAGACCATCAGACAAAGAATGAATAGATAGGTCGGAGCTCGTTCCTCTTCGCCTTTCCAAGCATCATTTGCGAAAACACCGTCTCAAGAACACACGCAGACCCTCCCCACCAACCTCCAATCTCCCGTCCATCTATCTCTATTCCTAATCTCTCCACCGCCAGCAAACACCATGAAAGGTCTTCGCATGACCGTGGGTTCCCTGCTCATCACTGCCATCGCGTCACTTCACATGGCTCGAGCTCTCCTCCCGCCTGAAGACTGCGCCGAGCTCGTCGGGTGCCCCGCCGAATACGATCCGGTCTGCGGCTCCAACGGCGTCACGTACAGCAACGCGTGCGAGCTCGAACGCGCTGCCTGTAAGACCAACGACGAAACTCTTGCGGTCGTTGCGCAAGGCAAGTGCGTCACGGAGGCGCAGACGTGCGTGGCGGCTTCCATCGCGCAAGGAGATGGAGCCACGCTCACGACCACAAGCACAAAAGAGTCGAGTCTCCTGTAAGGTCGTGCTTTTAGCACAGCGGCTTTGTTCTAATATTCCCAGGTCGTTCGTTTGTTCTGGCCCCATCAACTCCATCCACTACATCGGCTTGCTTTACGAATTATAACTATAAAGAATTTGAGAACAATTGAGTGTGAACGCGCCTTTCGAACGACTTACTATCAGCCCTACAGCACCTCGCGCGAAACGGACAGACAGTCGCGAGAGTGAAACAGCCTTCGTGTCTAGTATCAAGTTAGCGCGAAGTACGTGGTGTCCTTTCGACCGCATCTGACGCTTCCAGAACGGCAGGTTGAGTCCGTTGACGGTAGCAATAGTGTTTTCTTATAAGACGCTTCACGACCAAATGCAAATCTCTTCGAGCGAAAAGCGACCGACCACTGGAGAGCCACAAAGTCCTGGTGGTTTGTGCTCCTAAGCGTACGAGCTTTCGCAGTTCCCAGTTCTCCTCGGACGCGACAAGACGCAAGTACTTCTCGCCTTCTCTCCTTCTCTCCAGTGCTTCTAGGTGTATCTAAGAGACCATGAAGACCCCACGAAGCTTCCAGGTGCTCATGCTCAGCGCACTCTCGCTGCTGCTTCTCGGTCGCGCAGATGCGAATGAGTGCTTCTCAAACTGTGAGGATGGTGGCACACCCGTTTGCGGCAGCGACGGGCTCAAGTACGCGAACGAGTGCGACTTGCGGTACCACAGCTGCCTGAATCCGGGGGTGTTGAGTCCAGAGCCATTTGATTGCGTCCTCGGTGAACCGAACCCAGGCGTAGTGGCAGATTTCAGCGGCTCGGAGGGCTCTTCCTCCTCTTCGTCGTCTTCATCGGACGCGGGCCAAGGTAGCGACTTCCCTGAGCTGCCCATGGGCGGCACTCTGTCGTTTGACGAGCCGGACTTCGACGGCATCATCCCAGGCGAGGCGGCTAAACCCTCGGACTCGGACGTGAACTCGTCTTCGTCGTCGTCTTCCGACGGTGATGACGACAGCTTTCCCGGCTTTGACGCGAGCCCCACGCTGCTGCCTGGAATCATGATCGACCCGAACGCACCTTCCGCCGCAGACTTCATCTCAACCGCTAAACTCTCAAGTGACGACGACAAGAACTCGGAAGGCGACCACGATCTCTTCGAGGACGCCGTGTTCGATAGCAGCATCTGGGTTGTGACTAGCAAGGACTCAAGCAGCTCGGGCGACAGCTCAAGCGACAGCTCGGGTGAATCCAGTGGCTCGGGCGACAGCGACGACAATGACCCCTCGCACTGCGAGATGATGTGCATGAGCCGCTATGAGCCCGTGTGTGCGTCCAACGGCACCACGTACAGCAACAGCTGCGAGCTCAGGGTCGCGCAGTGCAGCGATCCCAAAATCGTGCTTCTGCATCCAGGGTCATGTCCACCGTACCCAGTGGCCCCGGCACCTCCAGGTGAGAGTTACGACGCCTGCGCGTACCTGTGTCCGATGTTCAGCGCGCCAGTGTGCTCGGAGGGCGGCCACATCTACGACAACAAGTGCGTCTACGCGAGCGCGCTCTGTCGCGACTCGACTCTCGAAGACGCGACGGCCGAGCTCTGCGGAACCTTGTGAGCTCCTAAGTACTAGCTCTGAGTAAAGTGAGAAGCCAATATTTCGTAAGCACTGTAGTATGTTCCCCTGATGAACTGTAGTGTACGAGCGCACAAGTAAGCAAGCCAACCAGTAAAGCACACCACCTATTTCATAAAATCACACGCACGCATGGGCGAGTGTAGTGCTTCTCTTAGGACCGAGAGCTTCATTGGAGCTCTGTGATACCGTGTATGAAGCAGAAGAGTACTTCAAGTGTTCTCAGTGGCGTACGTGCACTGACGGCTCCGCCATAACACAGATTTTCGATCTTCAATGCGCGAAACACCCGTCGTCTGAGAACGACTCGACTAACGCTTTGCGCAAAACCGACGGAAGGTTGACGATGGCGCTAAGCTCACGTGGGTCTGATGCCATTGCAACCTCTACCATCCATCCCCTCAATCCCTCAAGGGCCGTGCAACGGTGACAAAGAACAGACTGCACGGCGAGCTCGGCTTTCTCATGACACTGCTACTGCTGCTTCTCGGAGCCAGGGTCGCACATGCAGACTACTACGCTGACTGCGACTACTCCAACTGTGCGACGGAGCTTGACATCGTGTGCGGAAGCGACGGCCTGCCGTACTCGAACGTCTGCTACCTGGAGTATGAGAGCTGCTTGAACCTAGAGGCACTGAGTCCGGCTCCGAGCAAATCCAGGGACTGCTTGGCACTTGTCGGCGGTGGCGTAGAGGCGGTCGACTTTGGCGGGCTGGATTTCGGAGGATTCACCCCGAAGGCATCCCAGGTGGAGGGAAGAACTCCAGTTCTGATGACAGCGCGGAAGAGAACCTGGACTCGTCTAGCAGCTGGTTTACTTCTAGTAGTGGTGACGACAGCGATGACGATGGAGGCTTCGACCCTAGAAGCTTGGCTCCGTCTGGGACCTTGGCCGACAACGACGCGAGCTTTGGCTCAACCAACTCTTCTAGTGGGAGCGATGATGATGAGAGGCAGTCGGACGACGGCAGAGGCGACTCGAGTGATGACAATGCACACGAGTCTCACGATTTCAACGACTTCGTGACCGAGAATATGTGGAAGAGAGACCGTAAGGATGAGTAAGTAATATGGTAATAATGAACACTATTATGCTGATTCAGTATCTCTACGCTCCGAGCAGCGTACTATTCCCCTGCTAAGCCAGCTAGCTAACTACTGAGGTCTTTGGGATGCAAGACGGCATCACTGGGCATGGGGTGATGAGGCACGCCACCTGTCGCGCGACGCAGATCTCGCTGCTTCCGCAATTAGAGGAGTCGCAGAGTTCCGCACAGAACTGCAGAAGCTTGCTGCTGCTGCCTCCGTAGACATCTTCGCTGCCGCCAGTTTGCGTGAAGCAGCGCTCTTTCTTCCTGCAGAACGTCTCGCCGTTACAGAACGCGTGGTCCTCTGGGCACACTTTCTTTGTGAGCAGCTTGAGCTTCTTGCCACTCCGGCAGTTCGCGATCGTGAACTCGCACTTGTTGCCGAACGTGAGCGCCTGAACGCCGTCGGTGGCGCACACGGGGGAATAGATCTCTGGGCACGCAATGGGGCACTCCACAGCGGATTCGAGCGGTTGCTTGTCGAGTTGTCGACGGAGAGTTGCACTGCCGCTAACGGCGCCTTGAGTGTAGGGGGGTACCTGAGTGCTGAGTACTGCGAGCAGTGAGAGAACGGCGAGCGCGCGCATGGTCGTTGAGGTCGTACTGGGCTCGGACCCTGGACGCGGAACTCGGAATGCTGGATAGCAAGTAAGCGATTTGAAGAATGGCTTCAGTTTGAGGCTGGTAGAGCTTAAACGGAAAAGCCAGAAGGAGAATGGGACTGAGAAGCTAGCGGAGGAACTGAGCGATCCCAGGGCTTAGGAGACAAATAATTGAAACTTCAACGTGCATGTTATATATAAAATCATACAGGTTCTCAAAATAGTAAATGTATCACTGCATATTTTAGACCCCTGCAACATATTCATTTATACAGTTGCTTCGAGAATGAAAGCTTCAACTGAGCTGATTGGGATGCTGCAGAGTCGTTGGTTATCGCGTCTTGTATGTAAAACAACAGCGTATATTTGCCATATGGTTAAGAGGCTTGGCATGACGGCAAAGTTCCGCCACCGAACAATACTTTTCTAGGCTTGGACGCACGTTGGCTGCTTGGGGCACGGTGCTTTCTTGCACACCACCTGGCTGAGGACGCAGACCTCTTTCTTCTTGCAGCTCTCTCCATTGGCCGCATCGCACAGCTCCGCACAGTACTTTCGATTCTTCTGGAGCTGATCAGCGATGCACTTCTCGTGTGGTTCGCACTTCACGTCACCGCACTTTACTCCAGTATGCGAAGGCTTTGGCGTTGGACACGCACACTTCGTGACCACTTTCAAGGAGCCACCGGCGCGGCAATTCGCTTCAGCGAACGTGCACGCGTTGCCGTACGTGACGCCGTCCGAGCCACAAACCGGCTCGTACTCTCTCGTGCAGTACCTGGCGCACTTATCGGTACCAACGGGGCACTTGCCGGTCGACACGAGTTTCAGCTTTGGGTTTGTACACTTTGCGGCCAGCAGGATACACTCATTCGTGTACGTGAGCCCGTCGCTCCCACAGACGAAATTTTCGACAGACGAGCACTTGATCGCACAATAGTCCGCTTCAGCTCGCTCTTCTTCTTCTTCTCGTGTGTGATCCACAGAAGCCTCGAACGCCTGGACTTGTTCAGCCTGGAGCTCGTCCTTGACCTCTACGACGACCACAGCAGCCGGAGCTTTCGTCGCACTAGGTGGCTTCGTCACAGGTGCAGACGTTCTGACGTCGTCGTCACCACCATCTGCATCGCGATTCACACAGGCTTTCATGTAGGCGACTGCGAGTGTCTTGTTCTTGCAGGACGCGACGTTGTAGAGGCAGTAGCTATCGTACGTGACGTCGTTCGTGCCGCACACGGGCGACTTGGCGGTCTCGCACTTCTTGTCGCAGCGAGATGGCGCGCGGTTCACTACGTCCGGTCGCGTTGGACGCACCGTGGCCGCGCTGGTCCCTGGACTGAGGGTGGCGAGAGTCCATACAGCGGCGAAGAGCGCGACGGCCTTGGTGAAGGACGAGACCCGCATGACTGGAGAGTTGCACTTGTAGGATTGCGTCGGGCTATTGGCGCTAATGTTGGAATGGAAAGCCAAGAAAGCTTTGATGCTGCAGACATATCCGCGAATGAGCGGCGACTCCTCGGGTGAGAGGATTTGAGACAGTGTCGCCTACCCATCTTCAACAATACCTGTACTCAGTGAGTGCTGGCTGTGAGAGTTCAATGTGAAGAACGGAATTTAGCAATGCCTGCAACTACAGCTACGTTCAAAGCTTAAAAGAGTAGCTCTGTGAAACAGGTCGCCGCCAATGTTAAAGGACCTCTTATTCATTATCGTTCAAGTCGCAACCACGAAAATGGAGCGTCCGCTATTACTTTCAGTACATATGAGTGAAATGGAGCTCTTTAGAATCACTTGTAAATCCTTTTGCATGCTCTGTAATAAATGTCTCTACCTACTGTCGTTTTGCGCACGTGACCACCGAGTCCAAGAGAACGCACACTTTGTTTCTCTTGCAGTCCGCCGCGTCCGCCTGCGCTTTGTTGCACATGGTGACGCACTCTTGGTAGCTGTTGGGCAGGTGCTTGATGCACGCCTCCGTGTCCCCACAGTACTGACTCCCGCACACAGGCGAGCACTTCTTCTGCACCAGCAACGGGCGGTTCTTCAGGGTCTCGAAACAGTTCGTCCGGTTGAACTCGCACTGGTTCGGATGCTCCGTGTACTTTCCGTCCTTGTAACTGCACACGGGGTCGTACTCGGACGGACAACCGGCAGGGCATGGACACTCACCGTAGGACTTGATCTCGACCGTTGGATCCCAGCACTTCATCATGTTCAGCTGACATTCGTTGGGGAAGGTGTTGTCGTAGTTGTCGCAGACGGGGTCTGATAGGGGCTCGTTATCACAGGAAAGCGCGCAGTAGTCGATGACATCTGCGCTCACAGCCACTGGTGCTGCTGAGAGGCTCATGAGAAGACCCGTAAAGAGGAGCAAGAGCGAGATCGCAACGTGAGGGTTCATCGGAGCCTGGGTGGGCTGTGACTATACTTGGAAGTAGGTGCTAAGGCTGCTGAGGCTCTTTGTGCTGTGGGAGGCGCTGGCTAATGAAGGGCTAGAAGCGAAATGGTTGAATGAGAGAGGAAGAGCCAAGCGAAACCCAGACTCCTATTACTTGATCTTTCTAGAAAGCTGGGACTCTTCGAGATGGAGCCGTTTTGGTTTCGATGTGGCCGTCTGTGAAGCCATTTTGCCATACACATGCGACAAATCATATACTGAAGGTCTTTTGAGAGTGGATGTTTGGGAGTAAAATGTATCTATCGCTACAAATTAAATTGCAGAGGTCTTTCAATCGTCTCACCTCCGGCTTCATTTTGATGGTTGTGAGCGCATTTAAAACTGAAACCGCGTGGGATCACGGTCGAATGGGATGAGCGGATCTGCTGGCTGGATGGCTGCATCTTGAAGTGGGTGAGTGATTTTTCACGATTTAGCAACACGCACACGGCCCAAAATCAACAGCGGGATCAACACACACACATGCGAGAGCGTGAGCGTGAGCGTGAAGGATCGTGCCTGCAAAGGTGCTCTCTCTCTCTCTTTCTTGTTTCAAAAGAGGGAGCTAAGCATGTGCTTTTAGTGGTAAAAAGTCTGTAGTCAACGCTTTTATTAGTAAAACGACATGGGGTAGGACACTTGTGTGTGGAACGTAAATTTAGTGTCTGTAGTGCTCCCAGGTATGGACATAATCCTCCATGCGCAGGAGAGGAAGAGAGATAGCTGCAAAAACTTCACTATTTGCCATTAACCACACAATCTCCAATACAAGCAACCACCAATCGAACGGGGAATATGAAGATGTCACCTTCATAGCTCAAGCGAACGCACTCGGGGAACATGAAGGAGCCA
>JAASGV010000743.1:0-17750 GCA_023334355.1 Globisporangium abappressorium
ATCCTTTCGTGTCCGGAATCCTCTGTGACATCATTCTATGACAGAATGACGTCACTCGTGCATGTGGGACTCGTTTGTACTGTGATCCCTTTGTCACTAGTCAACCACAATGCACGTCGAAGGTGGTGTGTGCCGCACGTTCCACCTTCATGTAATGGGGCTGACAGGGCCCATTACATTGCTCTTGACACTGAGCGACGCCGCCGTGCCCTCGAGCTGCTCGCGTTGCTTGCCCCTCGTGCGCTGCTTTGCTGCCATTCGCTCGATCTTGATACGCTGATGTCGCTAGCGTTCGATGTCGCGGCGCTTTGTCTGGACCTTAGCAGTGGGTAGTACAGGGAAGAACCTCTCGATGGCCTCCTTCATTGTCGCGTTGTCTAATTCTCTCATGTAATGGGCCAATGCCATTACATGAGGGTGAATCTGATCCCAGATTATGTGTATCACACACACACACCTCAGCGTGCACAGCGGGAGACACAGGAAAAGAGACTACGCCGCAATTATCCCCACGTGCACTGATGATGTCATGCGATGACGTCATATACCTCTCTGTACTAATCAGTGCAGAGTGATGACATTCATGCACTATTCAAGTACAGAATGATGGTTCCTGCTTGGGAACTGGACTGGTGACGCACCCGACGTGTCACAACCAGTTGAAGTGATAGGCAGTCAGTCAATCACATCGCGAGGAATTTTCCCACCAGACTTCAAGGTCTATGGGTTGAACCTCAGTGTACCCAAGGTTTTAAAATCACCTCAGTAGGTTTTATATGTAGGAGTGAGGTATTACCAGTAAAACCTCTTGAAGCCCTTCAGGTGCATTAGGAGCAGCGACAGGAACCATAACAGCTTTTCAATTCAGTTGCAAATTTGCCTTCAAGCACTCAAGTCTCCTTCCCTCCAAATCGGGAACGCTTCCTCAGGTCGCACAAGCGTGTGTGCTGTGTTTGAGTGACTGTTGTGTACAGCACCCTCTTACACCTCAATACAGAAAGCTTCAGCTCAAACGAGTGTCCTTCATTCTTGAATTCCTTTGCTTTCCTGTGCTTGCCCTTCACGCTCTTCCTTCCTTCTCCTGCCATTCGCTTTGCTCTTCTTGGCGTGAGCACCACCTGTCAACCAAAAATAACTGGTTTTGGGACGATGCGGCAATTAACTCGTTCAGTGAAGTGCACTGCGAAACGGCGTCCTGATTGGCTAAAATTGCAATACGACAATTACACGAATACGACAATTAACTCGAGGACTAGGGTAGTTGTTCATTGTTTTATCCGAAAAAGTAAAGTCCCAAAATATATCTATAAAACGTTGGTAAAATCCAATACCACGAAATATATTTGATATTTACAAAAAGGTAGACAAAAACCACTGGAATGCAGCAATATGCATCAAAAACCGACAGAATCCTTGCTCAAATAGCGATTTGGCTCCAATATTAAAAATATTCATTTATACAGGTAAAACATTGTGCCATACATTTCTGTTGATATTTACACGATAGTGTATGACATTCGGTGTAGCGTACTTTGTTCACGGTAGGTCAAAAATACACAAAATGATTTTACCCGATTTGAATAAAAGCAAACAGAGATTTACCCATTCGGATAAAAATATTTTTAAATCAATAGATTTTTACCAGTCATTTATTTTGTAAAAGTACTTTTACAACAGGCATTCCGGATGTGTACGTATACGTGAATAGTTCGGCGCAAAAGTATTCATCTGGTGACCACCCCAATCAAAAGAAAAGATCGCAACTGGAGCTGAACGGACACGCCTCCTCGCTGCCACTCACAACAAGATCCGCCCTCTGGAATGCACTCACTCTCCTCTTCCGCAGCAACAACCCTTGTCACCACCACCACCAGCAGTACCAGCAGATGTCAGCGCCGTGCAAGAGCTGCTCGCGTCGTCGTCCCGCGTGCGCGCTGCTCCTCTGGCTCGCGCTCGCACCTCTCATCCATGCAGCCACTGCATCAGCAGCAGTGACGTCAAACGGCAATGCGAGTACGTGACCCAAGCCTTGATCGTCTCTCCGCTGTGGTATGCGTGCACGTTGGCTTTGTTCTCACTGTATGTTGCTGTTTTGTTGTTTGTATGGGCTTTGAGCAGTCAAGAAGGCGACGAGCTTCGTGACGCCCACGTTCGGCTCTCCGCATTCGCTCACGCTCTCGACGTACCTGACGGACGCCGCGGATCTCCACTACGCAGTCGTGCTCTCCGGCCACGCGCCGCTGGATGCGAGCACGATCAAGAACGCGGCTGAACAGTGCAGTGCTCCATTGTCGCCATCATCATCGTCGGCGGCGAGTACGACGGAGTCAGCCGGTCGACGCTCGTCACCATCGCAACAAGCAGCACACAAGCAACGCGACCGCCTCCAATTGTCCGAGGCGGTCGCTGCCAGCACAGTGACGGTGGCCAAGGCGCGAAAGTGGAGCGCCACGTGAACGGCCTGCAGCCAAACACGAGCTACGACGTGTACTTCGTGGCAGAGGTGTCCGGCAGCAACGGCGTCTTCGGCTCCGTGCAGTCGGTCCTGCACTCGACGACCCACCCGAATTCGCCGGTGATCACGATCACGTCCGTTGTGCCTGCGAACGACTCGGCGACGACGCTGGAAGTGAACGCGACGATGTCTGCGCCAGGGAGAGTGTATTTCGCATTCGTGCCTAGTGCTGAACTGAAGAGCGAGCACGAGCTGTCAGTTGCTAATCTTGTGAACAACCAGAGCTTCTCATCGGAGTTGCTGAGCGTGTTTGCACTGCACGACCAGGACGGCTGGACCCAGTTGTCCTTTCACAAGACAGTGCAGGGATTGACGTCTGCCACGCTGTACGACGTGCTCCTCGTGGCAGAAGCACTGGAAGACGGCGGCGTCCGCAGTGATGTCGTTCGCCTCTCTGGTGCTGCGCGAACGCATGTGCTGCCTCCCAATGTCGTCCGTCTGGTAGCCTCGCCACAGGATGCAAGCACCGAAGCGCTCGTGGTGGAGTTCGATCTGCGCTTTGACATGCAGGATGTGCTTCGGGCGAGCGCGGAGAACCTCCAGTTCTTCGCGTTCAACATGCATTACGAAGCCACGCGCCTGTCAGGCTCTCGACAGCAGGATGCTTTCCAGGCAGAAGCGCAGGCGGATCCAAGTGTTTCACCTCCTCCCACGTCCACCAGTGGCGATAACACACAAGCAGCAACGAACGTTGTCCGCGGTGTCTTCTCGTTCGGGAACTTCTCGAGCGTGGAGCAGTTCCGAGAGAAGCTCGCGACCACCCAGCGAGGTGTCGTCCCAGGTTTGCAGAATGGCACCAGCTACCGCGTGACGCTCGTTGCAGAGACCTCGTCGAGCCACGGTCTTGTCGGCGCGCAGCAAAGCGCCGCGGCATGCAAAACCCACGAACGAGCACCTCGGATCCTCGCTGCGAGCGCGAAATCCGTGAACGGTACCGTGAATGCGCTCGTTGTGGCCGCAGAGATGAAGCGAAGCGGAGGCAATGTCCACTACCTCGTAGCGGAGCGCAATGCCGTGTTCTCAATCCGGAACCACTTGCACGAGGCCAAGAGCATGGCATACCTCGTGGAACTTGTGCGCGGAGGGCGAGGCGACAACGCGGAGGTGTTCTCTGGCAAGATCGAGTTCGATCCAAACTTTGGTGTTATGAACGCCAGCAGCAATTCCTACAGGACCGAGTTCCAGGTCGACGGGCTTCGTGACGCCACCGCTTATTCAATTGTGGTCATGCCCGAGACTCATCGCAGCAACGGCGTGTTTGGGAAGCCCTTCGAGCAGCTGCTGGAGGCGCAGACCAACGAGAACGCGTCTCAAGTGACGCTGCACGCGGTCGAGCCTGTGTTTGGCAGCACGTCGAGCGTTGAGTTGTTTGTGGAGATGAGCAAGCCGAACGACATGCTCTACTACTGCCTCAGCAATACTAGCGACACCACGGCAGTCAACCTCAACATTGAGCAGAGGGACTCGTGCTTCGAGGCGAACCGAACCACTTTCCAGCTCTCGCGTGGCGTTTCACCATCATTCAGCGGCTTCTCCTTCGCAGTGAGCAACCTCACGGAAGACACGCTGTACTTTGTCAGCATCTTTGCAGAGAACGCAGCGCGCAACCAGGTGTTCAGCGCTGCTACAGCCCCGCAGCTGGAGGTGAAGACCCACAAGAGAGCTCCGGCGCTGTTGCGAACGGAGGCGAAGCCAGTCGCTGCGTCCACAGACCGCATCGCGACGACCGTTGCCGTGAGCGAGACGTGTCTCGTGCACTACGCCATCATTGAGACCCCAGCTGACGAATCTCCTCTGAGTAGCAGTGAGGACTCAGAGGCTGACGCCAAGAACGACACGCTCTCATCACCTGCGACCATCATCAAGGAAAAATGGATGTTCATTCCGTCTTCATCATCTGATCAGCACCAGCGCGTGCAGTTTGTGAGTCAGGGCCACGTCTTCGCTGAGACCGACGCATTCGAGAGCTTCTCCACAGCTAGTCTCAAGGCGAACACGTCGTACACGCTCTTCCTCACGACTGAGACGAGTCTTACGGGCAACATGAGCGGCGTCTACGGAGCCGTCCAAAAGGTCAGCGTCACGACGTTCGCGACGGCGCCAAAGATCATCAAGGCGACCGTGGACCCCGTCGCGGATCGCACTGACAGCGTCTTCATCACGGCGAACCTGTCGACGCCCGGGATCGTTCACTATTTCCTCAGTGACGTGGACTTTGCCGACCCGGCGGTGATCTGTAAAGCCACTCACAGAGACGGTGATGCCGACCTGGGCCAGCAAGATGACGGTAACAACTCTGCTGTTTCAGCTTCACCACACATACTGCGAGGCGAGTTCTACGTGTACCATAGGGACATGGCGATGGAGATCATCAACGGCACGAACGACTCCAAGCCCGTGGAGCCGCTCATGTTCGTCAACAACCTCACGATCAGCGGGCTCAAGAGCGGCGCGACGTACCACGTGTCGCTCACGACCGAGACGTTCAAGAGCGACGGCGTGTTCGGCGACTTCCCACCGCCGATCCTCGTGACCACGCACCTGCCGGCGCCAAAGATTCTCCCACCATTGCAGGGCGGCGACGGTGTGGTGCGACCAAAGCCCGGGTCCAGCAGCACGCTCGCGATCGAACTGGAGCTCAGTCGATTCGGAGAAGTGCACTACGCGCTCTTCTTCAGGAGTCTTGTCCCTGATCGCAGTGATGCAGTGTTTGAAAAGCAGCGTCTCATGGAGCTAGAAGCACTGGAAGCGAGTCAAAAGGATACGCTGAGTAGTGCTGCTGCGTTGAATGAAACAAACACGACTGAGCCAGCGCACGTGTGGCCGCCACTTTCCAGCGAATACACTCTCGCGAACTTGAACGCATCGCTCTTGAAAGCCGCACGCTTTGAGGAGCTTGGTGCAGGCGTGTGGGAAAACGGTACGATCTCTGTCTCCCGAGAGGACGTGCTTAAGGGCAAACTGACCGTCAAGGAGATCTCGAAGCTCCCACAGAACGCGATCTTCGACGTGTGTCTCGTGAGCGAGACCGCCGGCAGTGACGGGATCTTCAACTGGGAAGACGCAGACAGAGCGTGTCACCACGTGCGAACACACGCCGACTACTCGAACCAGTCGATGCTCTTTGACGAGATCTCGGTTCGACCAATTAACGGACTCACTGGGAGTGTCCGCATCGAGCTCGCCATGTCCAAGCTGTTCGACGCTCCTATCGACACGACTGGAGAGCAGCTCAGTATTCTCGATCGCTTTGCTGTCGCGGCCGGAAGGATCCCATATTTCATCCTGGCGGACGGCAAGGAAGCGCGCAGGGAGTTCGCGTACAACTCGTTCTCAAGCAGCAGCAGCTCACGCAACCGCGATAAATCCGCTGGCTTCAAAGACGCAGTCCCGGGCTCCAATAGCGTCGCTGCCGGCGGAATTCTGACGCAGATCAGCAGTGAGAACGCCAGTTTCCTCGTGCTGACCCAGGAAATACACGAGCTTAAGCCCAACCACCCGTACTTTCTCTTCTTCGCCTACGAGACCAGCAACAGCGACGGCGTGTTCACCAAGGTCAATCCGCACAAGCACCGCTCGAACGACTCCAAGACGGAGAACGACGCGATCGAGGTCGTGACCCATGAAGCCGCGCCGGTGCTAACAAAGTTCGCGACGGTGCCGACGTTCGGCAACACGTCGACCGTGACCGTCCAGTTCGATATTGCGTGCGCGTCCTGCAAAAAAGCGATCGTGCATGCGCTCGTGTACCCGGAAGCGTGCGCTCGCCCGTCCATCGAGCTTTTGAAAGCTCAAGAGAGAGCTAGAGGTAGTGCCGAAAGCGAGGGACATTGCGGTACGCCGCTCGCTACACGACGGTTTGTAGTGGAAATGAACGAGCGTGAGCACAAAATGGCGAATGTTGAGCGCGACATCACCATTGAGCGAGAGGAAGGTGGTGACGAAAGCCCATCAGGTCTGCAACCCAACACGACCTACAAGGTATTCCTCGCGACCGAGACGGCGCACAGCAACGACGTGTTCAGCGATCGGTTCACGGAGACCTCGGTCACGACGTTTGCGCTGGCGCCAGCATTCAAGTACGTCCGCGTGCTCCCGCGCAAGGGCTCGACGACCGAGCTCATGCTGGAATTCGAGCTTGAGCGACCGGGCGAGGTGCACTTCATGTGCGGTGTGAGCGGGAACCCAGAGCTCAACGTCACGTCGCCGTACAACGTGAGTCGCAAGGGACGACCAGAGAAGAACGCCCCCAAAGCCCACGACTATGCGCGCGACGTTGTGCGCCTGCACCGCAGCGTCAAGATCGAGCGCGTTGGCGAGAAGCACGTCGAGGTGCTCGACTACCTGGTCGCTGGGACCACGTACGACGTGTTTGTGGTCGCCGAGACCATTGAGAGTAACGGCATCTACAGCCAAGTGCTCGAGTTCCCGCAGGTGTCCACGCACGCGAACCCGCCGATCCTCCTCGCGCACTCGGCGTATCCGACCCTGGGGAGCATGAAGAGCCTCACGGTCGGGTTCCGCGTGGACGCCTCCGGCTCGGTGCACTTCTCGGTCGTCGAAGTGGACGTTTGGTCCCAGACCAAGCATGTGGCTCGCGACAGCGACTTTTACGGCAATCGGCTCGCGATCCAGGAGCGGCTCGTGGCGCAAGAGAGCTTGGTGATTGACGGCGAGAGCATGAAGTCGCAGGCGAATTCAGGCTCGCGGGACAGCGGCTGGCGCGAAATCAACATCAGCGTGCCTCGCCCGGGGACAAACTACACTGTATACCTCGTCGCTGAGACGACAGGGAGCGACGGCGTGTTCGGCACTGTCGCCTCGCATCGCGATGTGCGCTCGCATAGCGAACCACCGACGGCGCTCAAGCTCTCGGTCACGCCGGCAGATGCGCGCGTCGATGCGCTGACGGCGTCCATTCAGCTGACAGACGCGGGTCACGTGCACTACGTGGTGCTACCACATCGCTACCGCCTCTCGGAGCGGAACGAAGCCACAGTGGCGCAGGGTGTTGTGGATGTCGTTGGTGCGGGGTATGGCCTGGACCCTGAGAAGCGTGGTGACGGTGCTGGTGAGAATGCTATTGTCAACGGGCTGTTTGAAGCCGCGTTTGTCATTGAGCAGCTGAAGGAAGGCACTGTGTATGATATCTACTTCCGCTGCGAGACGCTCAGTTCGTTCGGCGTCTTTGGCTCGTGGACGCACTTCCCCATCTCCGCGCGAACCCACGGACTGCCTCCGGACGTGCTAGAAGAAGTCGAGTGCGCCGTCACGCCTTCGTGCGATGCCATCGGACGCGAAACGGTAGGAAACCTTGAAAGTTGGACGGGCTCCCCGGTCCAGAGCCAAACATGCGGCTTGCTAACTTGTTCTTTTTTTGCTGTGTGTCTTGCGCAGTGTACAAGGACGCCGAATGTCTGCGGTGAGTGCCTTGAGGGCTTTGAAGGAGCTGCGGGATCTTTGAATGAGCCTTGCAACAGAGTTGAAGGTACTGACTCGATGACGATGAACTTGTCGAGACGAACTCATTTTCCTTCCAGATCTGCTGACGCCTTCTCTTGAAACTTTCGCAGGACTGCTCCACCAGAACATGAAAAAGAAAGGCGCGACGATCAAGATCAGCGGCGTGCGCGTCAATCCGCTGGCGTGGCTCGAGTCGGAGCAGCAACCACAGCAGCACCAGCAACCGGAGGTAGAAGACACAAAGCCTGACCACGACCAGTCTTTTCAGACCGAATCGGAACAGCAGCAGCAGCAGCAACCGGCTGAAGCGGAATCACAACAGCCTGAGCTTGAAGCTGAGCAGGAGCAGCCACTACTGACAGGCAACAATCAAACAACGCCGCCAGAGCAGCCAGAGAGCGAGATGTCGACTCTATCCGAGTCAGAGACAGAATCTGAGCCAGAGTCGCAGTTCGTCCAACTTATAGATGATGACGAAGACGAAACCGAAGCCGAAGTAGAAGTAGAAGCAAAATCTCCTGCTACCACTGCTTCTGCCACCATCCTCCCTCAAGAAGAAGAGATGCCCAAGAGCAGCACCGATCCTTTCACGACTTCAGACGAGTCGACCACTACCGCTGGAGTCACGGCGTGCCCCATGCACGCGCACATGGTCGTCCCTGGCCACTGCGAGTGCATGCACGGCTACGAGTTCAACTCCGAGACCAACAGCTGCGAGCTTCCAGTGGAAATGACAGCGTCGCCGAGAGACAGCACGATGCTCGAGACCCCGACGCACCGCCATGCAGAGAGCAGCATGTGATGAGCATCTGAGCCATTCAAAGCGCATAGCAATGCAGAGCAGATGGGAAAGGCAGCTAGCTGGCTAACTTAGGCACCGATGAGTCTTCAGTCGTGACGACCCACTATAAATACATAGCAGCTCGCCCTCTAATGTCCACGCTCTCCTCGTTTGCCTTCATTCATTTGATAATCAACCCTGTTGCTGTCTCGGCAGAGCTTCATCAAGCGCCAAGCTGAAAGCCAGAGAGCGACTGAGCCATGGAGCGGCACAAGATCACCAGTTTTGCGTCCTTCAAGACGCGCTTCAGCTCCACACGCATCGCATCCTTCACGCAGCCGCACCAGCACCGCAAGTCGTTCTCACAGGCGATCGCGCGCCACCACCGGATCTGCACCACGCCGCTCATCTGGATCGCCATGGCAAGTCTTCACGTGACGTGCGCAGCTTTCTGTGCTGTCATCACATTGTTCTACGCGTCACTGCCAGACTCGCGGCTCGTCCAGAGTCCACGCTGTACGAGATGAATCTCGACGTGAAGCACTTCTTCTTCGTCGCCGGCTGCTACAGCGTCATGGGCGGACTGCACCTCTGGCGATTCGGCAAGATGCTCTTCCTCTTGCTCTACCATGGTCGCTTGGTGTTCTACAGCCAAGCTCAGCAGCCACGTCACGAGTCGGTCGACACCGAGCAGTAGTCAAAGCATAGTCGTTGGCTTTGGCAGTGCGTTGCCTTCCTGACGGGACTATCCGAGTCCATTTCGTTCTTCAGCACCCGCAGTCGATACTTTGGACTACTCTTTATCCTTCGCGAGCTCGTCGAGACGCTGCTCCAGTCCATCCTGGCGTACAGCATGAGTCACTACGTGCCACGCGTCGCGCTCAACCGCTTCTACGTGGCGCTCATCGCGATCAACTGCTGGTCCACACTGCTGATCCGGCACTTCTTCAAGCAGGACCGGCAGCTCATGCGGTTGCTATGGCTTTTCTGCGACGTGCTCCTGGACTTCACGTCCACCGTGGGGGTGCCCGTGAGCCTGGCGCTGACGTACTTGTTAGACTTCAGCTTCCCGGATCACACATTCAAGCAGGACAAGTGGAACAGCGACGTCTGGGTCGTCAACTGGTGGAACGAGTTCCGCCTGCTGCTCGTGCAGTCGTGGCTCGACCTCTTCTCGCGCATGCTCTTCTCCTTCAGCCTGCTCTCGTGCCTAAAGCACATCAAGGAGCTGGCGACAGCGCCACTGACCAGCTATAGTTGTCCCAAGCAGCGAGACTCTGGGTCGACTGGAATCGTTGTTGCTACTGCTGCTGGAACTTCTGGGTCAAAGGTGATGGCAATCACTCCGGAGCTCAGGCGCGTCGCTGGGATCGTGAATGTAGCCCTGATCACGTGGGGGGGTCGTCATCGTCGGCCTGTACATCGAAGCGAACCGAGGCGAGCCACTGCTCGGGTGCCGGGTCGTCGTGCGGCCGTGGCTGATCCAGAAAGAGATATGCAGTCTGCTGAAGATCAACTCCACAACGATGGCGTTGCCCGCCTCAAGTGCAACAGCGTCCGAGTATTTCGCCGACCACAACTCGGTATCGACGTCATCACCGATGCTACTCACGGGCAAAGCGCTGGAACTGGAGGCGATCTGGTCCCGAGTCGAGCTTTCGACGCTCCATGTCCCGCCGACGATCCGCAACTTCAAAAGCCTGTTCTGCATCACGATCCGCAACTGCACGCTGGTCGAGTGGTCCAGCGACGCCGCGCTCTCGGGCACGCACCACCCCAAACTGCACTCACTGGCACTCATCTCCGTCAATTTGTCTCCACCTGAGTCTCCTGGAGCATCGGCTGCGTTTCCATTGAGGATGCTCTCGTCAGACTTCCCACCTTCGCTGCTGGAAGTGCGCGTCGAGGCGTGCAACTTGACGCGCCTACCCGTGGACCTGGACGCCAGGTGGCTGCGCTTCATGAGTCTCAACCTGCGCAACAACCTGCTCGAGAGCCTCCCCGAGGACATGCTGCGTCGGATGCAGCCGATGAACCTGCTGCTCCAGAGCAATCGTCTGACGCACGTATCCAAGACCGTGTTCGCGTGACCATCGCTCGTGGTGCTGGAACTCAGTCGGAATCCGCTCATCAATCCGCTGGTGCTGCCAACCGAAGCTGGAGCTGAGACCGAAGACGCGTCGTTCACACCCACAAAGTCGCTGCGTGTCGTGTCGTTTTCGCGCATGAACATCTCGCGCGTGCCCAACTGGCTGCTGAATCCACAGTTCCTCAGCCATGCGGTACTCTCAGCATCCGGGACGCCGTTCTGCCAGAGCATGCGCGCCAAGACGTACTCGGGTGCTTCATTTGATTCGACCAGGGTGCTGTGTTTATACTGAATGATAGACGCAGACACCGCACGCAGCAGGTTGCTGACGTGGGAGTCGAACCACGCGGAGGGCAGGAGTCCTGTCGGGGCTAAAAGGTGGTGCATCGTTGGCTGCTGCTCGCTTTCTCTGGTGACTGTGGCTCGTGTGTTGGCGCTGACCTGTCTGTTCTCACTCGCGCACTCTCTGTCACGCTGTGTGTCTTCGAAGGATGCGATCTGGACGCACCCAAACGCGCTCGCGTCGGCATTCACGGTGCCCATCACTGTCACGTCCGACGAGCAGAAGGTGAGTGGTCTCCCTTTCCAACCACGCTCGACTTTCCTTCGCTACTGCCATCTCCGCTCACGTCGCTTCTGGACCACTTGCCTGTTCTCCCGCTTCCCGCTATTACACGCGACGATCTTGATACGCATCACAGGAGCTGTGCGTGACGATACGCGGGGCGAACATCAGGGGAGCGCTCACGTCCCCTCATGCCTATTCGATCTCTCCGTCGCTGTTGTGTTCTCTCGACTCGCTCTCTCTCGACCGCTCGATCTGCATGTTCTCCCCCTATATCGCTGCTAAACGAACGCCGACGATCTCTTCGACACACCTGTCACTCGCACGAGCTGCGCGCGACGATACACTGCGACGGGAAAGAGAAGCTGCTCCTGTTGCTGAAGACGCGGTCGCTCGACGCGCAGAGCAAGAACAAGTTCAACCCCACGACGACAAAGGCAAACGGCAACAAGACCAACAAACAATCCAAATCCAAATCCAAATCGCTTCACGATTGCCACGGCGCGCGCGCTTATCACGACCGACGAGGACCTGCTGCTGCTCTCGCTAGCGAACCCCCAATCAAACGACCGACACCTGTAACCTTGGCTAATATACATACAAAAAACACGCACACGCCTCCCATGTCTTCATTTTCTCCAATCGCACGCGTCCCCCCTTCCGCATCCGTTACGCCTTATAACCGCCGCCGTTCGCCGTCCGCCGTCGTCACCGTCGTCGCGCCTCCCCCCCGTCCCCTGCATATTCATTCGCCATACGCGCGTTCCTGTCCACCCGTTCTCGCCGCCACCGCCACCACAGAAACCCCAAAAAGCTTCCCGCTGCCGCCCGTATGCTCCCCCTCCATTTTCGCCTGCGCAGTAGCGCGCAAAAAGTGGAAAGAGTACCATGAGGCACCGCCAATCTGTCGACGCACGCGCTCCACTCTTTCACGGCGCGGCTCGTTTCTGGCGCGGCAACACTGCGACCGCACGCCAGCATCACCCATCACTTCAATGTGTATCAAACAGCTGTGTGAAACAGGTCTCACTTGGATTTTGTATGCCTGTACGAAAAAGAACTGTTTTGTTTCTTTCGTAAAAAGCGACCAATTGTTCTTTTCACCCCCGCCATACAAACCGCAAGTTAACCTGAAGCAGCTGTTGCCAACAAAATAGAAATCCGTTTGACTTGAGAATTGTAAGTGCTGCTCTCTGATTGGCTGGAATGCGTGTGGTGTGCTTCGAAAAGAGTCGATCCTTTGCGCCATGTCGAAGCTGCGCCTGGCCTATCGCTCTATGTTGCTGTTGTTTGCTTGGCGCCCGCCCGCATTGCCCGCATTGCCCGCATTGCCCGCATCCGAAACGGAAGCTGCTGCTGCACAAGCAACCAAGACTTTGCATTTTGCCGCCTCGAGGTCAAGCGACACCTCCAGCAAGCGACCCTCCTCCCATCCCCACCCCCTTCGTTATCACCATGTCGTCCACGTCGTCTGCGCTCTCGCCCGTCGCCGCTGACTCGCTCGCTGGCATCCTCGACCACAAGCGCGGCTCGCTCGTACTCGCCGATGGCACCACGTACACGGGCTACTCGTTCGGCGCGCACGCGAGCATGTCGGGCGAAGTGGTCTTCAACACGGGCATGGTCGGCTACCCGGAGGCGCTCTCGGACCCGTCGTACCGCGGCCAGATCCTCGTGCTCACGTACCCGCTCATCGGCAACTATGGCGTACCGGACATGGCCGTCAAGGACGAGTTCGGGCTGCCGAAGTTCTTTGAGTCGAGCAACGTGCAGATCTCGGGTCTCATCGTGTCCGAGTACTCGTTCCAGCACAGCCACTGGAACGCTGTCACGTCGCTCGGCGACTGGTTGAAGTTGCACAACATCCCAGCGCTCTTCGGCATCGACACGCGTATGATCACCAAGCGCATCCGTTCGCTCGGCGCCGTGCTCGGTAAGATCGAGTTCGAAAGCCAGCCGATCGAGATCGAAGACCCAAACAAGCAGAACCTCGTCGCGCTCGTGACCTCCAAGGAGGTGCGCGTGTACAACAAGGGCGGCAAGAACAAGATCGTCGCGTTCGACTGCGGCATGAAGCACAACATCATCCGCTACCTGGCAGGAAAGGACGTCGAGCTCACGGTCGTGCCATACGACTTTGACTTGAAGAACAGCGGCCTGCAGTACGACGGTATCTTCATCAGTAACGGACCAGGTGACCCGATCATGGCGACCGCGACCATCAACACGATCCGCTGGGCAATCTCGCTCGAGAACCCAAAGCCGATCTTCGGTATCTGTCTCGGCAACCAGATCCTGGCGCTCGCTGCTGGTGCCAAGACGTACAAGATGAAGTACGGTAACCGCGGTATGAACCAGCCGTGCATCGACATGCGCACCACGCGCTGCTACATCACGCCGCAGAACCACGGTTTCGCGGTGGACTCCAAGACGCTCCCAGATGGCTGGAAGACGTTCTTCATGAACGCGAACGACCACTCGAACGAAGGTATCATTCACGAGTACAAGCCATTCTTCTCGGTGCAGTTCCACCCAGAGGCGTGCGGCGGTCCGACGGACACGGCGTTCCTCTTTGACATGTTCCTTGAGAAGGTCACCGGTGCGCCGCCAAAGCTCACGCTGCTCGACACGACGCTGTACGACCGTCCTCGCTTCACCAAGGTGCTGCTCCTCGGCTCGGGCGGTCTCTCGATCGGCCAGGCTGGCGAGTTCGACTACTCTGGCTCGCAGGCGATCAAGGCGCTCCGCGAAGAAGGTGTCCACGTCATCCTCGTGAACCCAAACATCGCGACCGTGCAGACCTCCAAGGGTCTCGCCGACAAGGTCTACTTCGTGCCTGTGCGCGCTGAGACCGTGCTCGAGATCATCAAGAAGGAGAAGCCAGACGGCATCTTGGTCAGCATGGGCGGCCAGACCGCGCTCAGCGTCGGCATTGAGCTGTACTTGAACGGCGACCTGGAGCGCCACAACGTGCGCGTCATGGGTACGCAGATCGAGTCCATCATCGACACGGAAGATCGCGAGAAGTTCTCTGCCAAGCTGGCGGAGATCGGCGAGATGATCGCGTTGAGCCACCCTGCGATCACGATTGAAGAGGCGCTCGAGGCTGCCAACCGCATCGGGTACCCTGTGCTCGTGCGTTCGGCGTTCGCGCTGGGCGGTCTCGGCTCGGGCTTCGCTGAGAACGACGAGGAGCTGCGCGTGCTGGCGACCAAGGCGTTGCACGGCTCGGCGTCCAAGGGCCAGATCAAGCAAATCCTGATCGACCAGGACTTGCGCGGATGGAAGGAAGTCGAGTATGAAGTCGTGCGTGACGCCAAGGACAATTGCATCACGGTGTGCAACATGGAGAACTTCGACCCACTTGGTATCCACACGGGTGACTCGATTGTCATTGCGCCATCGCAGACGCTCTCGAACAGCGAGTACTTCAAGCTCCGCTCGACCGCGCAGAAGGTCGTGCGTCACTTGAACATTGTCGGCGAGTGTAACATCCAGTACGCGCTTGACCCACACTCGGAGCGCTACTGCATCATCGAAGTGAACGCGCGTCTCTCGCGCTCGAGTGCGCTCGCGTCCAAGGCGACGGGCTACCCGCTGGCGTACGTCGCGACCAAGATCTCGCTCGGCATCGACCTTGTGTCGATCAAGAACAGTGTGACGAAGACCACGACCGCGTGCTTCGAGCCAAGTCTCGACTACTGTGTGGTGAAGATGCCACGCTGGGACCTGAAAAAGTTCTCCCGCGTGTCCAACGACCTGGGATCCTACATGCTCTCGGTCGGCGAAGTGATGTCAATCGGCCGCAACTTCGAAGAGTGCATCCAGAAGGCGGTGCGCATGGTGAACCCGAACTTGGACGGTCTGAACGGCAACGCCGTGGACTACGAGACGAACCCTGCGATCTTGGACGAGCAGCTCAAGCGCCCAACCGATGAGCGTCTCTTCTACCTCATGGCGGCGCTCGACACGGGCTACACGGTCGACCGCATCCACGACCTGACCAAGATCGACCGCTGGTTCCTCTCCAAGCTCAACCGCATCTCGATCCTGCGCCGCTCTATCCCGATCTACTCACTGTCGACGATTGACGAGCGCATCCTGCGCGTGCTCAAGGTGAACGGTTTCTCAGACCGTCAGATCGCTGCCGAGTGGTCGAACGTGACCGAGATGGACGTGCGCCAGCGCCGCAAGCAGCTGAACGTGCTGCCGTGCGTGAAGCAGATCGATACGCTCGCCGCCGAGTTCCCTGCGCAGACCAACTACTTGTACATGACGTACGGTGGCTCGGAGAACGACGTGTCGATGAGCGACGAAGGCATCGTCGTGCTGGGCTGTGGTCCGTACTGCATCGGTTCGTCGGTCGAGTTCGATTGGTGTGCCGTGAGCGCTGTGCGCACGATCCGCGAACTGGGCAAGCCTGCGATCGTGGTTAACTGCAACCCGGAGACCGTGAGCACGGACTACGACGAGAGTGACCGCCTGTACTTCGAAGAGCTCACCCTTGAGCGCACGCTGGACATCTACGACCGCGAGCTGCCAGAGGGCGTGATCGTGTCGGTGGGCGGACAGATCCCGAACAACCTTGCGATGCCGCTGCACAAGGCCGGCGTGAACATCCTAGGCACGCACCCGGAGAGCATCGACCACTGCGAGGACCGCAACCGCTTCTCGGCGCTCTTGGACACGCTCGGTGTGGACCAGCCGCGCTGGGCCGAGGTCAAGGGCATCCAGTCCGCGTTGGACTTCTCAGCGGAAGTGGGCTACCCAGTGCTCGTGCGTCCAAGTTACGTGCTCTCTGGCGCTGGCATGATCGTCGCGTCCGATGAGACCCAGCTCAAGGTGTACCTGAGCAGCGATTCGGTCAAGATCTCGCGCTCGGTGAGCATCTCCAAGTTCATCCTGAACGCCAAGGAAGTGGAATTCGACGGTGTCGCCAAGGACGGCGCGATCATCAACTACGCCATCTCGGAACACGTGGAGAACGCCGGTGTGCACTCGGGTGACGCGACGCTGGTGCTGCCAGCGCAGAAGCTGTACGTGGGCACGATCAAGCAGGTGAAGCGCATCGCGAGTGCGATCGCCGGCGCGCTCAACATCACGGGTCCGTTCAACATCCAGCTGATGGCGCGTGACAACGACGTGAAGGTAATCGAGTGCAACCTGCGCGCGTCGCGCACGTTCCCGTTCATCTCCAAGACGTTCGACCTGAACTTCATCAATCTCGCGACGAAGGCGATGATCGGTCTGCCGGTCAAGTCGGTGCCGATCGCGCTCACAGACATCGACTACGTCGGCGTCAAGGCGCCGCAGTTCTCGTTCACGCGTCTGCACGGCGCGGACCCGACGCTCGGTGTTGAGATGGCGTCGACCGGCGAGGTGGCGTGCTTCGGCACGGACATGCACGAGGCGTACCTCAAGGCGCTGATCAGCGCGGGCTTCAAGATGCCCAAGGAGAAGAAGGTGCTCATCTCGATCGGCAATGAGCATATCAAGCGCGAGTTCACGGAGAGCGCGCGCATCCTGCAGCAGATGGGCTACACGATCTTCGCGACGTCGGGCACGGCTGCGCACCTCGAGTCGCACGGCATCAGCGTGACGGTGCTGCACAAGCCGATCGAGGCGGACAAGTCGCTGCCGAACGTGATCGACTACATCTCGCAGGGCAAGATCGAGCTCGTGATCAACGTGCCGGAGGGCTCGAACAACGAGGAGCTCTCGGCCGGGTACCTCATCCGCCGCGCGGCCGTGGACTTTGGCGTCTCGCTCATCAACAACGTCAAGTGCGCCGTGCTCTTCGCGCAGGCCATCCAGAAGGTCAAGAAGCTCGAGATCTGCGACATCTCCGAGTACTACGCCATGCCGACCGTCGGCTGGCGCCCGGGCCAGAAGCTCTCGGCGCGCAAGATGTCCATCTGCTAAACCAGTAGTCGCGTGTTGTGCGTGTCGTCTCGCATAAACACCTCGTATCTATATTATTCAAAGCTTTTTTCTGTTACCATTTACTCAATACAAGAATACTTTGCTTGTCTTGCTGGTTTTGCGCCTGTATTTTTGGGCCTCTATCGCCAGCACGAAGCTGGCAGGTCTCCGCGGTGCAGGCTCACCGATAACGTCGCTAGCCTATCCTAGCAAACGACTGACGTTCTTGATGAAGATGTTCTTTGCGGCATTGACGTCGCGATCGTGCGTGAAAGAGCACGATCGACACTTGAACGTTTCGCAGCGGCCTAAATCATACTTTACGCATCCGCAACGCGAGCACGTCTTTGACGTGAACTCCTCGCGGCACTCGATCAGACGGCCGCCAGCTCGCTCCATCTTGTACTTTAGAAGG
>JAASGV010000744.1:0-17736 GCA_023334355.1 Globisporangium abappressorium
GTGGTTTGTGCGGCGCGCGCCATAGCGCTTCAAAAAGCGCGCCAATTTTGAAAATACTGAGTGATGGCCATCTGAGAGAAAATCTATTTTGGAAGGGTATAGTTTTTGCTGGGTGTTTAGTAATGAGAATGGTCCCTGTACTTGATTCACTGCAGGATACGGTACTTAACCGTAAATTAAGACAAACGATTGGAAAGAAGACTTGAAAATGCGAAACAAGAGGAAGTTAGTCCGCGCGCTATACTAGGGTCTCATATACAAGGCGATGTTGCTCGTTGATACAATGCTCGACAGCCCTGAGTATGAATTGGAAAATGAATTCTTTATGTACAAGTTATGTGCAACGTAAAGAGCTATACTCTGACTTACAACTCAAACTCTTCTTCGTGGATGTCAAACTTGCTCGACCCGATGTCCGCGACAGCGTACTCAACAGATGACTTGAGCGACTTTGGTCCAGACACAAAGACACCGACAGTGGTTTCCACTGACGAAGAGTGAGAAGCAGTGAAGGATTGGTGGGCACTGAAGACCTCGCGAAGCACCGTTTGCAGATCTGGGCGGTGGCCGACAGCCACGTTGTATTCAGCAACCAGGTCGCGGAACGTGTGCAAGTCGGACGTGTGCAGCTGTGGTGTAGCTGGCGTAACGATATCAGTCGGACCCTTCTGGGTTGGGGGCACACCGGCGCTCTTCTGCATAGTGCGTTCGACGTACACAAAGGCGAACACGAGCATTGCGCAGACGAACATCACGACAATCTCGACGAAATTTTGGACAAGCCAGAGGTCCTCACGCCCGGCGTCGATCTTTCCGCCGCCGTACTCGAGAACCACGATGACCAGCACAGCCGCTGCGAATACCGTCAAGTAAGCCAAGGACTTGCTCGCACGCGAACGCAAAGGTTCGGCGAATGGCTTGTGCACACCGTTGCTGTAGTGGGTTGGCGTCAGGTTGTTGACTCCGTGGAGACGCTCATGGTCGATCTTTCTGTCGAGGAACGACTCCTCAGGCTCGCGTGTCAGGCTGAAGATCAAGCTGAAGTATGTCTCTTGCGGGTCCAGTTCCTTGATCTTCTGTAGCAGCGGGTGGATTTCTTCCAGCAAGGAAAGCTCGCGGAACGTGAAGATGAAGTATACTTTCTGGCTTGGCGCCTCGTGGTGCGACAGCTTCGCCACCATGTCGTCCAAGATGGCAACCAGAGGAGTGACGCCCACGCCACCAGCGATCAGGCAGATCGTCGAGTAGTCTTCGTAGAGCTCCAGCGAGGCACCGTGGAAGCCGTCCAAGTACATCGTCGGAAGAACGTTGTTCTGCTTGCAATCGTTGCAGTACTCCACCAAGCCGGCTGTCCAGTCTCCGAGCGACTTCACGATGAGCGTCAGCGAGGTCGCGCTCGTTCTCGGCGAAGACGCGATGGTGAACGGATGCCACTGAAGCTGCGATACCGACGGCACGTTGAGGTACACGAACTGGCCGACCTTGTAGTCTCCATCGCGCTGCGCCGAGCGAGTGATGACGATCTTGACGAATTCGTCCGAGAGCGAGGTAAACTCGGTCACTTCCACGGCAGAAAACGAGTTGGAGCTCGAGATGAAGCGGTTGATCAGATACAGCAGCACCGGTGAGATGATGAACCAGATCGCGCCGCCCCAGTGAAGCACAATGAACAGGATCGCGGCCAGGAACAAGTGGTGCACGTAGTAGAAGATGTCAAAGTAGTTGCGGCGCACGTACGGAATCGAAGAGACCGAGATCGCAAGGAAGCAGATCAACGCGAGCTCTCCGAAAACCGCGAGCCAACGGTCGTGGCCTTCTTCGTCTTCACCGAGCTTGCAGTTGAAGCACGGAAGCGCCTCGTGCGTCCACTTGTCCTCGCGAATCCACATCCAGTAGTAGGCGATGCAGTGCGCCAGCGCGGTCAGCACTGTGGCGACACCGAGCCAGCGGTGGTACTTGATGCCGTTCGCGTACGAGATGTTGAGGAACTCCATCCAGGAAGACTTGCGAGTCGCTGGGAGGAACAGGAACGCGAGGTTGAACAAACAGTTGAAGCCCAGGCTGTTGCCAACCATTTCAAAGTACTTGTCGCTCTTGATCGACGTTTTCTTCTTGTCAGCGGCCGCCTTGGCCTTGTCGTATCGCCGGGTGTAGCTGTAGTAGATCACGATGAAGTTGCCTCCGATGATGAAGAGCAAGAAGAGCAGCTCGCCGTAGCTGAACCACGACACCTTGCCGAACACGCGAGGCTTGCGGCGCAAGATCTGCGCCACCTTCAAAATGTAGCGCGAAGTGATGCGGCGCACGTTGAAGTGGCGGAGGAACTCGAGCAGCAGCAAGCTCACCACGAATGGGAGCACGCAGAACAGGAAGAGGTACGTTGGACGCACCATCTCCGAGCGATCTCCCCACCACTCGGTCATCGTCACCTTGAGCTGGGTCCAGTACGCTGGTGCAGCATACGCGAGCTGGCCGAACATGAAGAGGCCGATCGCCGCAACAATGAGGAACTGGGCGAGGTTGCCGAGGTACCAGTACTTGGCCGTCCACGCAGATGGTCCGAATCGCTTGGCGTGGCTGCGAGGATCATTGTTGTCTGGAGTCTTGAGCGCCGCGAAGCCCCCGGTCGGGTTTGGCGTCAGCTCGACTGCTGCTGTAATAGGAGCCATTGGTTTCTTCGCCTTTTTTCTGCCGCTCTAGCTGAGTAGCTGGGAACGGAGGGGCTTGTGTCGGAGAGAGCGAAACTTGGAGAATGAGCTCCAAACGCCAATGAGGCTTTCGCAGAACTGAAGCAGCAGCGAAAGGCAGTCCGTGGACTGTGGAGCTCGGAGGTCTTTTCAAATCCAAAAGGATTCGACGATTGCAAGATACTTCGAAGTACAAAAAGCTGGCGGTTCATTTGCACCACCCAAACAGAAGTCGCCAGCCAGGCCGACGGACCGACGGACATGCGTGCAACTCTCTCCTCACCTGGCATCCTCTTCCATTCCGCACGCCGAAGCGATTTGACACACATAATCAGCAACACAACAGCGAGAAAACTTTCTCAGAACCAAGCCGCACGGTCTCCACAAACCTTTGATTGCAGCGCAGCGGCTGATGAACTGAACGCAAGCGCTCGGGAAATTGTTCATGGGTCATACTGGCTGCTGGTTGTGTCACCGCCCGAAAGGTCCCAGTGACCATGCGTCACGCAGCGGAGAACGCGCCAGGCGTTGCAGCGATTGGTAGACTGCAAGTCAGGGGAAAGGCGCAGCTGATCGGAGCTCACGACGCTGAGCTGTATGTCCCGTCCCGGCTACGCGCAAAGTGAGACTGAGCTTACCAGATGTCTGGCTGGTCTCAGCGGTGGTGGCACGCGGCTGAGACCCTCTGATTGGCTACTTGTGAAGAGTGATGGTCGTTAACAGAACCCGAGACGTACGCCTCCAGCCAATGAGCGGCCGGAACGAACACCAGCGGGAGGAAAGGGCACTTTCGAGCGAGCGAGACCACCGCAATGGGTGCAACTCGGGGTTTTGATTGGCGAGCAGCGCGTGTGGCGAGTTTCACGCCGCAAAGATGCAGATGGTTCCCTCCAGTTGCAAACTGGCGATAGCTTGGGTTTTGGCTGGTGTTGTGTGTTGATGAGAAGGAATGGACGATTGGCTTGAATTGGATTGGGTAGACTCGATGTGCTTACAGGAACAGTGGGAGGTGGTCGGGAAGCCCCAGCCTTCCTGGGGACATGCCATCCTGTAATCTCTGTCTTGACCCTTGCTCAAAGGATGACGCTGGTCAGCGCGTGAACGGGACTCTGCTGGGCATCTCATTTCAGATTTTACAGCCTCGACACTTCTGCAACTCTGTGCTTGCTGCTTTTACGAGCTTGTACACTGAGCAATGCTGTTGTTGTGGAAATGCACATCTTTAAAGATCACGAGAGCGTCAACGCGAAGACTGTTGTAAACCTTTGCCAATGGTAGGACAGACACCAAATAAAAGCAGGTCAGACTTGCCAAACCAAACACACACGCAACATGATTACAGGAAGAGCGTGTGGGTGAAAAGTTAACTGTAAGTTGCAAATCCCAGAGATCTCGCTGCGCGATGCATATGGTCGGTACTGCCGCGAAGAAGAGAGATCTAAGCGTTGGGTATGACTACAGTCCAGCTCAACGCCAAGAAGTTGCAACTGAAGCTAGCGTTACAGCGCTGTAGCTTCACAGAGATCGTGTACAGCGCCATGCAGACTCGTTGGATAGGATGCATGCATGCCCACAGTGCTCGAGCTATCTGGAGAAGAAGAAGCATTGGATTGTGCGGCTATCGTGCATTTGGCCAAGCGTTTACGAGATCTGTAGGTATGTGGCGGTGAAACGAGATGCTGCACTCGGGCACCGAATCACGCAAACGGGTGCAAATCTAACGGGAGAAAATCTGGGTTTGACAAAAGCACCGTCCTGGGGATAGTCGACGATCGCCTGGTTGCTCGTGCAGCCAACCGATCGGTGCGGTCTTTGCGCATTCGCACCTGAATGCAACCGCGAACGTGGCCAGAGCACCTCCACGCATTGCTGTGATCTGGCGGTAAGCGTAGGAGACGGCAGAGGGTGGTATTTCCGTCTGCGCTGTACCTAAGCACCGCAGCATCGAGGACTGGAGCTGTGCACGTAGCCACTTCGGCGAGAAACTTGGGAGCCGATCGGCTTTGGTGTCGAAGTTGTGAAAGTCTAGACGGCAGCCAGTCAGGGATTCGTTTGACGCGTGTACCTCGGTGTCCACAGCAACTGTATGAATCATCTTCGGCCGTGTACGTAGACCGAGTTTTCCTGCTGCCTCCCTTGCCTATTAATCTCTCGGCAACTGTTCATTAATCGCTACCCTTCGGGTCTGCACCTTCCAGACACATGCTAGCAAAACCATTTCTCAGACTTTGAACGGTTGAATTTTGGTCTCCACACCTGTCGAGTCCTCAGTTTTCCGAGTCATCATCATTCTCGTTCTCATCGTCGTCGATCAGTCGAATCTCTTCTTCTCGGATCCACTTCTTCAGCACAAAAGTGTCGACCACCAACTGCGTTGCTTTACACCCGATGCTGCGAACGTGCTCGTTCAGATCGCGCTGTAGCTCGAACCTGCGGCCACATCGCGCACAGCATATCACTGGTGGAGACGCCTCGAGTCGCATTTGTGTCTGTAGAAACTCGAGCTTCGCAGCGTCAGTAGCGGTTTTGATCATGAGCTTCTTGACGAATTTCCGCTCTAGCTGCTGCTTCTTGCCCAGCAGCCAGAACAACAGCCCGTGGCTCTCGAGCACGACCCGGTCCAGTCCACCGGATAGAAACGATGAGGACGCTGAGCTTGACGTGGACTTTGTCGCCTCGTCGTGCTGCTTTTTCCACCATTTCTTGAATTCCTCGCAGGTAACACGTCCATTGCCGTCTTCGTCGAGATCCTCAAAGAGCCCTCGGATCTGCGCTGTCAACAGCTTTGCCTGCTTGCTTAGCGTGCTGCTTGCGGCTCCGGATTTCTTCGGATTCTTTTTCGTTGTTGCCGTTGTGCCGTTGGTGCGCAGGTACGAGATCATGAGCTGGAATTCGTCGAGGTCGAGCGTCCCCGATCCATCCAGATCGAAAGCCGCAAAGCAATTGCGCAGCCGCACGAGACTTGCGTCAAAATCGGATTGAAGGTCACTTGGACTGGTAGCACTGACATCATCGACCTGTTCTTGGATTGCTCGGCTGACAGTCATCCCACTGGCGGTGTTTGTGAGCTTCACTGTGGCTCGCCATGCCGCCAGCTCTTTCTTTACGAGCTTCGTGCCCATCGAGGTCTTGAACAGAATCTGGAACTCTGCGAGCTTCTCAGCCTCGATTTGCTCCATCGCCTGCACTTCGCGCGCCATGACTCGGAGATTGCTCTCGCGCTTCTTGCGGAACCACTGGACGCACCAGACTAAGTGCACAAACAGACATACTTTGGTCTTGGCAACCCAGCGCACGAGCTGCCGGTGGCGCTTGATCGCTTCGCGAATGCGCTTCTTGCGCGCCAGGAAAAGCTTTTCGAGGTTGTTAACGACCACAATCTTGGCTTTTGCTCTGAGGAGTCCAAGTTCAATCCATGGCGGCACGAGCGACGTTAGCAATGGCTGCAGAACGGCGTATCGCCATTGAGCGTGTCGACGGTAGTGTTTCTGGATTCGTGTTGCCGCTGCTTTGCGCGTTCGGTGCCACTTCACGAAGCGAGGGATGAAGTTCCGCCGAAAGACGCGAATTGCGATCGCCAGAAGCCGCACTTGGGCCAGGACGTCGACTCGGAAGCACATGGTCGTGTAGCATTTCGCGATTTGTCGAGTGCACTTGTGTGCTTCCACTGAGAATGGGTATTTGGCAATAGGCTCTGAAGTGACTAGGAGAATTTGGTTTTGTTCTGGCGAAACAAACTGAGGAGCGCTCAGATGATGCCTCAATTGCTCCTCACGATCGCAGAATGTCGTGGCACTAAGCGGTCTTGCGAGTCGGGAGCGGATCTCGTTCTGCCAGATGTCACCCTTGATCTTCTCTTCGAGGTGCGAGCGGAGCTTGGCGCGCATCTACCCATAACATCGAGTGAAACAACTCAGTCAATCGAAATTGGCATAGGTAGATAGAGCTAGCAGATCTGCAGTACCTACCTCCTCGGAAATGATCGGTTCAATGGGGACTCGAGTCGAGATTCGAGCTTTGTACTTGAGGGTCTCGGATTGCTGTTTTGGTCTCGCGTACAGGGGCTGACAAGTGCTCGTACCGGGTATTGGCGGGATCTTCTTTGAGAGCGACGAGCTCTGGCTGTGGTGATTGATGTTGTTGCTACACGATGCTTGGTTGCCAAAGCGCTGGAAGAGTTCGCTGTTCTCCGATTTCACTGCTGGCGAGACCTTATTTGAAGCAGCTGCTTCGTTCATCAAGGAGCTCATCGCAAGCTCAGCTTCGAGTGCCACAACCGGGTGTGAGATCATCGCCAGCACTTTTTCGGGTGACTGCATGAGGTTGCTTATACTCTGGAGGTCGAGGTGCGTCGTCGACGATACGAGGGAGGCGCTCGCCTCTTCCATCCATTTCAACCGCGTTGCGAACGTCAACTTGCGCTTCTCATTAGTGGACAACGGATCAAGTTTGCTGGATCGCGTGGGGCTCTTTCGCTTTGGTTGGGTACCTCTTCTTGCTTTGAGAGCGCCATGTCCTTCGTTGGCATCGTCGTACTCGGTTGCTGCGAGGGAGGAAAACTTGGGCGACGCTGTGTAGATGGCGCGCTGGACGTCGAGATTGAGATGTGACGCCATGAAAGAAGAGGTTTAGAGAGACAAACAGAGAGCTGATGTGGTCCCAAAGCAACAGTATCAGAGATCAATCACCATAAGCGGCATGAGCGAGAGGAGAGATCAAAAATAGCCCCAATTGGTTGATGAGGATCCCAGCAAGAGAGACATGGGTACACTCGTGGTGCTCCTTGTATGGACGCGTGTGTCTTGTAGAGAAATGTGGGTTTTAATTAGTGTGGGTCACGTTATTTTTTGAAAGAGTATTGACCAATTGCTGTGCTTTTTGAATTTTATTGGCTAGAAATAATTCTAGTTTACGTCACCACAAAGGGAGATGGGTTCAAAACCTGTCAAAACAATGTAATACTGCCCAGGGGTATTGTCTTCGTGTCTGAGGTGAGGGACACGAGGAGGTCCAAAACGTGGATGATGATGACGAAGAGCTCATTTGAAGATTCGCCAACTCAGAAGAACACCACAAAGATGGCCGCCGCCGCTGCTCCCACCCACAGCATGAAGTACCGCTACTTGGGCGACTCTGGACTGCTCGTGTCGACGCTCTCGCTCGGCTCCTGGATCAACTTTGACGACGGCTTTGGCGTCGACAAGGCGTACGAGATCATGGCGCACGCGTACAAACAGGGCGTCAACTTCTTCGACAACGCCGAGGCGTACGCGAACGGCCAGTCCGAGACGATCATGGGTCAAGCCGTGCAGCGCGGCATCGACAATAGTGTGTGGACCCGCGAGGACCTTGTGCTCACGACCAAGATCTTTGGCATGAAGCCGGGCGTGAACCTGCACGGACTGAGCCGAAAACACATCATCGAGGGCACGAAGGCGTCGCTCAAGCGTCTGGCAATGGACTACGTCGACGTGATCTTCTGTCACCGTCCTGACCCACGCACGCCGATTGAGGAGACCGTGCGCGCGATGAACTTTGTGATTGAGCAGGGCTGGGCGTTCTACTGGGGAACCAGCGAGTGGCTCTCCGCCGACATCATCGAGGCGTGTGACATCGCGGATCGCCTCGGTTTGATCCGTCCGATTGTCGAGCAGCCAGAGTACCACATCCTCGAGCGCTCCAAGGTCGAGTTCGACTATGTGAACCTGTACAAGAAGTACAAGCTCGGCCTCACCACCTGGTCGCCACTGGCGTTCGGTGTGCTCACAGGCAAGTACAGCAAGGGCATCCCCGAAGGCTCGCGCCTCTCGCAGCCCAACAACGCTGGCTTGGCGAAGAACCTCAACGAGCGCGTCGCCAAGGTGGACCACCTCAAGGTGATCGCAGACGAGCTCGAGTGCAGTTTGGCGCAGATGGCGATCGCCTGGTGCGCGTCGAACGAGAACGTGTCGACGGTGATCCTGGGTGCCTCCAACATCACGCAGCTGGACGAGAACCTCAAGGCGCTGGCGATCGTCGGCAAACTCACCCCCGAGGTGAAGAGCAAGATCGACGCGATTGTGCAGTTTGTGCCAAAAGTGCAAGTGATGGAGCAGCGCATCATCGCGCTCCGTGAGAAGTTCCTGTGAGTGTGATGAAAATTGTCCGCTGATGAGCCTGATAAGGCTTGTGGACACTTTGAGAAAGAGGTCTGTTTATTTCCGTAATAGACTTATTTGTTGCTATCTAGATTTCTAATTTTCAGATACTTTGACAAGATGTGGAACACTGTACGATTCCCACCTGGATTGTTGCCGAACCCTTTCAAATCGTTCCTTTGTTATCCTCTATATAACCCTTTTACGACAATTTTCATTTATAATTGTATTCAAATACCTTTTTATTGACAGAACGGATCTCCAAGCATTATCAAAGGACAATCAAGGCGCCATTTCTTCCCGCACACACACAAAACCAAAAACCAAAAACCAAAATGGCGCCACCGAGCCGCCGTGCGCGGCAGGCGGCCGCCATGACGCTCGCCGCCTCCGCCTCTCTCCGCGCGCTCCCTCTGCGGCGCGTGCTGCTGGTGATCGTCTTCGTGTTCGTGCTGGCGCCGCTGCTCGTGTACAACGTGGCGATCACCCTCGACTACGACGTGAACGCGGCGTCGTCGTCCACGTTCTTTCGAGGCGCCGCCAAGGCCAAAGCGGTAGATCCGTTCTATCCCCAGCGATTGAGCGAGCCGCTGCCGCGCTGTTTGAACGTGTCCAGCGTCACGTTCTTGTCAAATGAAGGGCTAGCCCAAGTGCAGAGCGAGTGTGGTGCTGCGAACACCTCGTCTACTGTACCGTTGACGACTGGTGGTAAAGCTGAAGAAGAAGGAAAAGAAAGTCCGATCGTCCACTTTGTGCACGTGCCGCTGGACGCCGTGCCGCTGCTGGAAGGAGAACAGGCACCCGAGAAAGAGACTGTGACATTTCTGCAGTTCGCGGCCGTGCAGTCGGTGCGCAAGCTCGTGAACCCGCTGGTGATGGTGCTCCATTACGTCGACAAGGAGCCGCGCGGCGTATGGTACACGCAGTGCCAGCGGCACCTGTCGCTGCACAAGGTGCTGGCGCCGAAGATCGCGGCCAAGGCGACCACGACCGGACGAAACGCTGCGAAGCCCAAGCACCAGAGAGCTTCGTCACTGAATATCTACCAGCGGCGCCAGCTCATGGAGTTCTTGATCATGCTGCGCGTGCTGCAGAAGCAGGGGGGCATCGCGTTCAACGACTTCAACACGTTCGTGCTGCGTGACACGCTGCAAAGCAATGCGAAGAGCTCTCTCGGCCAGCGGGTCGTCATTGCGAGCCAAGCGTCAACAAGGAATCATGGAGCCACAGAAGACAAAACCAGCGACAATAACGACGGTGTGTTCCTAGTCGGTGTGCATACGCTGCAGGCGCCAGTGAACCACAAGTTCCTCAAGTACCTCGAGCACGAGCTGCTCGCGCTGATCGCGAACGATGACCCAAAGCTGCGGAAACTGCCGCTGGAAGATCTCGTGGGACAGCTCACGCTGGCGAAATACAAGCAGGAGCACGCTATCAAGACAACGGCAGACAAGGGAGAACAACAGCCAGTAACAACAATACCGCCAACAGAAGAAGCAGTGATGCAGGATGTGGTCGTTGGCTCATCGCTGCTCTTTGAAGGCATGTCGCAGTACCGAATCGCGAGTCTCCTGAGCGCACAAGTGGGGAAAGACGCCGCACAAGTCAGCTTTCGAGGCGTGTCAGCGTTTCACCTGGACAAGTACGACTTCCAGCTGAAACGGAACGACACGGAGCCGTTGAAGGCGATCCAGAGTCTCCAGCGCAAGATTCTTGCAGCTGAAGACATTCTGGAGGACGAAGACAAAGAATCACGGTCTCTGTTTAACGCGCTGCTGCGGTTCGCGGTGGGACTGAACACCACGGCAGAGCTGGACCCGCACTTTGATTAATTAACGAGGTATGCTTCGTGGGTTGTTTGTTTGTATGAATGGATATCTCTGAATGGGTATGCGGTGCTAATCTGTTATGCTGTCTGTCTGGTTGTCTGTTTGTTGTGCTGGCAGATTGTTATTTGTTGCAGAGAGTTTGTATTAAATCGTCGCGCACGTGTGTGGTCGCTAACAGGTAAATACATGCGAGTATGTTGGTGGATCTGAAAGGGGTGGTAAGTATGGTTTCGCGTGGCGTGAAAAATGTGCCTACGGCTCGTGAAGATGGCGGAATGCATTGTGTGGATGTGTGGATAGGACTAACCCTGAGCTGAGCTGTCCTTAGTTCTTGATGTAGCTGGCGTTGAAAGTCCGAGGTCCAACGACGACGGATCTTTTCCCACAGCGATAGAAGCGCAGCGATGATGACGATGATGACGATGCAGCCAACACTGGACCTGTAGAGACACCAGTACCAGAACAGCTTGATCACGCTAGCGCCACGAACCAGTACTAGTCTCCATCTTCTTATCAATTCTTCTGTCGCGACGCTCGATTCTCCTCAGCGGAATTCACTTTCGCTTCAGCTACACAGTACGACCAACACGCAGGCTGTTCACACAGCTAAAGATTTTGGAGTGACGACAAAGCACAGCCAGTCAGAACATTTGAGTGAGTTCCCGGCCGGTTTGTCAGCTCTTCCAAGATGCAAATTGCAGGTACGAAGGCAGCCGTGCGACGAGAAAGCATTTTGGGAGAGAATTGGTCATTATGGTGTATCGGCATGACTCGTGAAGGAGAGAGATGTGCGGATTGTCTGGAAGGGAGCCACTAATTGAAGATCTGGTGCGTGACTGGCTGCGAGTTGAATTCACGATTTCAAGACACAAATGAAATCGTGGGCATGGATCGTTCAGGGTGTCGTGGACTCCAGCATCGACCGCGTCTCTCCTGACATCAGTTCACTACACGAGAATCAGGAGCTACAAAGCAGTACAGACACACGCTGAGCGATGTGAATCTGGGAAATCTATCGTCGGCATTGGCTGTGTCATCAGAAACTGAAGCAGCGAGCAGTGACGCGCTGCTGCTGCTGCTCACGAGAGTACAACCAGGTGATCATGCTCGACTACAATGCAATTGCGCCTTCATTGTTCAAGCTCGTCTATTCCGTTTTCAGCACGTGTGAGCCTGAAGAGTGGTAAGTATGGCTTTGCATGCAGCGAGCTGGGAGTACATGAATCGTGAAGTTGGTAAAGTACACTGTGCGGATGGGACTAATCTTGAGCTGACCATTTTTGTGATGGATGCGTGTGCGTGACAGATATCCGGGATTTACACGCTCGACGAACGCGATGACGAGACCCAGAAACACAGCAAGAGCAAGGATTGAGCGAGTTCTCGGCCAACTTATAGCAGTTCGGCAGTGCAAGAAGAACAGACGACGCAATCCGTTCGACAGGGTATCGGCCTGAAAGAGAGAGAGAGAGAGAATGATTTGATATGACGCGTGAAGAAAATTATGATCGTCTCAAGGAGCAACGGGATTGTGAGCTGAAGTTCGACAACCGGCGAGCAGTATTCAAGCTCTCAACGACTCGAGAGAAGATGCGTGTGCGCTTGTTCAGTATGAGTCATGCTTCCAGCCTGAACCACGACTCTTCTGAAGCCACTCCAATCAAAACGCCAGAAGTTGGATGCAGTACGAGGGAGTGTCGACTTGAATGTCGTCCTACGTGATCAGCAATCTCTTCAAACTGGTGTTGCGCTACCAGCAGATGAATTAGTATCCAATGGACATCGGCGGACAGCAACGTTGGTATGTAACCTGTCACTTGCAGAGAGCCACATGGAATTGCGGATGGTACTTTGCTGATTTGTCAATAACCACCGACGCCACTCTTTACGTCTGCGTGACCACGACACGTGAGCAGAGAACCAGTGGCGTCACACAAACCCTGTCAGATCGCCGTTCGTGTTGAAGAATTATCATCTCGGGGCTGAACACCCAGACGTCGCCCTCAATCAAGCCCCCAAACAAGCCGCTAGCAACCCGCAAATCTGCTCCCCCTTTTGTCGACGACGCTCTCACTCTCGCCTCCTTGGCGCTGGCGTGGTCACATCTTGAGCAGCGCTGGTCAGCCAACTTCAGCAAGCTCGGTCAGAGCATCACGTGGCCGAGCTCGCCATTCAAATGGAGATTTTGCCGGTTCGTTTGAAGCAAATCAAGCTGTCGTGCGAAAATTCGTCAGGGTGATGCTGGAAGCGATCGCAGGCTTCATCGCTTGAACCTGTAATGGGAGAAGGTGCTCCGTGCTCGCATCCGGCTCGTCTTCGGAATATCCAGAACACGAGACGTTTTACCCGTATGGATGACGACTGTGCCGAGACTGGTTGCCACCTGTAGTCCAAGTTGAGCTGCTATGTGGCAGTTCGGGAAGGTGCGGGAATCGACGATCGTGTGGTGTTAGTCAAAGTGGCACCTCTGGGGAAGCTGAGAGCTCGAGTGCTGCGCAGACATGAGATGGAGCGACTAAGTAAGCAAGACGCACCTGACGAGTCTGGTTTTACGCTGCCAGACAATGACCCCGCTCATGTTTTTTGTTAGGTTGGACGTCAGCAAGGGTGATCAACAGCAAGGTACGCAAAACAATTGTGTAGCAGAATGACATCGAAACAAGTCGCTCACTTTTCGTTTTGCGATCTAGGTGGAGACACTTGCTTGTGACGGCGGTGGAAATCACAACGTTAGGGATGAGCACCCCGCAACTTCCTTCTTCCAGCTCCACTGTCGACTGCCACACCCAAACGACACGATTGGGACCCCCTCTCCGCTGTAGCCGCCATGCACACGAATTCGCGATTTGTTCAAGCGAGCCCAGTGAAGATTTTCAGCATCATTACGGGAACGAACGAATCTTACCTGAAGGCACTCTTTCAACGAAATCAATTCAGTCATCTCCGACGACTTGAATCGAGACCTCATGGCAGCAACCGAGGACTCTAATGAGGTCTGCGTTATCATTACTGAAAACCCGAGATCCAACGATGGAGAGTTTACCCATCGTGTCACCGGCGTAGTCACGATGCAGCAGTGTACCTGTGGAGACGCCAACGCCAGACCAGATTGACCGCGCCAGCGCCAGACTCGATGGTGAACCAGCACCCCAAGCACTGATGATACCAGCCTGCATCATACATGGAGAAATGGGAGCGAAATCCAAGACGAGAATGAACGAATTTACTTTCGCATCCCAATGAAAGAGGCCAACAACGGATGTGGACAAAACTGCGACGTGTCAGACGCAAAACGAGCACCGCACTGTCCGACTGAACCCAACAGGGTGACATGCTCGAGTTTCTTTTTTCTGTGTACGGCACGGCCTTTGGGCGACTCGAGGGGAGCTTCATCCAGTTGCATCGTCACTCGACAAGCTGATGTTGCGTCTACCGACTCCTGCTGCCATAAAAAGACTCCGAACGCACCTGAAGCCAGTTTGCGACGGGTTCAGGCGCGAAATCCGGACGAAGGCAAACTCCCGGTTCCGTTCAAGAGCCCGTCAACAAACACTGCTGACTGCATCGTGGAAGATGAGGTGGGTTCTGTGCGTGCGTGGTCAGGAAGATCCGTCCAACAAGCGCAACAGCCACAAGCGGCTCAAGTCATCTGCCACCGTCACCACCAGCAATCCCACATCGAATGATAATGCGCGCAGTGATTGCGCGTATGCGTATGGGGGGTCATGAAGCATCGTCTTCAGCGCTATTTTGCTCTGTCACCCAGCGCGTGGGCCGCAATATCGGAGTTTCCGTCGTCAGATATGGTGGAAGCCTTCAAGCTACCGTTCACCACGAGCAGCAGCACTCGCTTTCCACCTGGACGTTACTTGGTCTGTGAATCGTGTACATTCTCATTTCCGACTCCCAAACGACTTATCAGAAGCTAGTGTGGTGAAAGTCGCTCAACGTGGGTCAAGAATGACGAAGTCAAGCTCGCCGTGGCTGAGTGGGGAATCCTGGATCCGCAACTACCAGATGCGACACATAGTACGCGCGCGAATATTGGGTGGGGTGCGTCCACCGTTTTGAGAGTCTTCAGCAGCACGATGAGCAGTTACCAACTGCAGATGGAGCAAGAGTATGATGGAGAGGAACATGACCGCGGAGCGAATCGTCCCGCAGCGACCCTTTGTGGTATCCTTGGAGGTTCCATTACGACTGTCTTCAATACGTCGCGACTGCTGTGCCTCAACATATTTGTCTCCCTTTATTCACCGACGGCAGAGTATCCTGCGCACCAAGCTGATATTGATCCTGCCATCAGCGCCGCTTAGCACACCAGCCATCGCTAGCAGCAACCCAAGAGTTCTGGATGAGCATCGATGAGAGCAGGAGATTGAGTTTGGCTCTTGCGCATGCGACAGCCAGACTGTGATACGGCAATGAAGTGTGTATGCCCATTCTAGTGACCACAAATTGGATACGACTGGTCAACTGCGGATACCTCGTCAACTCCGCCAGAGAGGCGGTCGACCTCGACGAAGAGATGATGATCCCGTGTCAACACTCAGGATCCATGTACAGAATGAAATACAAATGGCGCGAAACGAATCCTTGTCCGGAAACCCTCGTTTACCCCCAAGCAGCAGCAACGGTACATAATGAGCAGCAAATTGTCTCGAACGCACGATTTCTCCATGCCATGGTTTCAAAAGCTGGATTTGCAGCAGCAGCAGTAGCACAATCATTCGCTATCCCAACGAGCGCGTACCCACCACCAGCCACGAACGTCGCATGACATGAGCTTCTCAAACGTGTACGTGATGACTCCAGATACCTAGGTATGCGAGCGGATGACTGCTGATACAGAGTACATTTTGTGAGAATCGCAACGAATGCACAGCTGATCAAGTGGCGAATACTGTATCTTTTGATTGTGACTTGCAGTGACGTGCTCTTTGTCAACTCGCCACTACTTAGTGACGATGTCCTGATGAGAGCCGCCTCAGCAACCCAGGAGCCACTCACTGGGGGTAATCATCAATCGCCATGATTCGTCCTTTGTCGTCCGGCATGTGAAAGTCCATTCTGTTGCTGGTGCTTTGTCGGCGCCTTGAAGTCGCAGCAAACAAGCCGAGTCAACAAACGCACAGGAAAGGCGCTTGGCTGTAAAGACAGCCAGCCGTGAGATCAGATCGCAATGCCGACAGATGGGGATTTCTCTCTGGGAAGGCAAACTGAAAGTGAACGGAAGTCTGGATGCGTGCTGCAAAGCCTCAAACCTCATCTCTTCTTCTTTGTTGTGTGCGCAATTGCCTGGCAGGCAAAGCAAAGTTCAGACACTGAACGACTACACTCGAGTTTCCTACACCTGAACCCCTCTGTCTCGCCTATATTTCAACATCAAACTCACAAGTGCATGTTGCTTCTTATTTACTCCCCGTTCGCGCCAATAATGCCGGGCTGCTCTTTTAAATACTTGAGGACGATCAGGATTGTGTTGCAGCCTAGAAAAGCTCATACACCGATACTACTTACTACTTACTACTACTTCTATAATATATTATAGCTATGGAAACTGGAGATCCTAGATCCTAGAAACCTAACGCGCTGGAGTGATCACCACCCCCAAGCCTGCTGTTGCGAAGGCGTCCGCAGTACGACGGCGATCCCAGAGATCATAGAGTCCATATAAAATACCCGGGGTGAGCGCTGCGAGTCCCATGTACACTCCGTCGTGCGAAACCAGCGAATCGTAGACAATGTAAACGAACACGGTCGCTGGCCCCAGTGTCGAGAGCACGAGCATGACGATCCCGCCGGGCATCTTGACCGGCCGTGGAATGTACGGCATCTTGAGGCGCAGCTTCACTGCTGCAAAGAGGATCAGGAGCTCCACGGCGCCTGCGAACGCATTGCAGACGCTGAGCATTTGGTTATGGCCGAGCAGCACCAGCGGGAGGATCGTCACGAGCGTGCACAGCACTGCGTACTGAGGGGTCCGGAACTTGTTGTTCTTGTTGGCAAAGAACTCGGGCACGAGGTCGTTCTCAGCCATGCCGGACATCTGGAACGACGTGCAGTACAAACACGAGATGAAGCGGCCCGCGGCAGTCGAAACTGAGGACGCGATAAGAATCGCGAAGAGGAACGTGCCGCCGAGTTCGCTGCCGATCCTGATGAACATGCCCGAGTCGTCGAAATCTGTCCACGGGATCCGGTGAGCGACGATCGCTGCGAGCAACGGCAGCAAAACAATCAACAGCGAGAGCCCGATCGTAAAGGCGATCGCGCGCGGGAACACACGCGACGGATCCTTCACTTCACCGGCGAACAGGGACGCCATGTTGAGTCCGCCGAACTTCCACGCGAGCGTGTTGATCAGGACCGACCAGTTGATGTCCACATCTCCAGTCGAGATCACATCGGGAGAGTCCACCACCGTCACGTTCGTGAAGTCGCGACGGATCTGGGAGAAATCCGTTGCCGAGGACTCGATCTTGGCGAGTGACCAGATCGTGAAGACCGCGATCGGCAGCAGCACGACGATGAGGAAGAATATGCTCACCCGCGACGTGAACTTGGTGCCGCCGAGCGATGGCAGCGCTAGTGCCAGCGCCATCGCTGCCTTGAGGAAGTACGCCACGAGCTCGGACTCGATCTTGTAACCCGCACAGTAGAGGATGATCTTGAGGAGCAAGTCCGGCACGAGCGCGCACGTCATCGCCCCGGCGAGCCAGGACCAGTAGCCGACCTGGAGTCCCCAGAACGGGCCGAACGCGTGCATGACCCAGAGCGCAAAGCCCCCGTCGTGTGGGAACGCGGAGCAGAGCTCGGTGATGATGTAGCCGTATGGCACGGTCATCACGAGCGGGTACACGGCGATGGCAATGAGTCCGATGAGCGGGCCTCCGCCGTAGATGATGGATCCGGAGCCCATGGATCCGCCGCAGCCGTAGAGGAAGATGATCGCGACGACCCCCCACGTGCCGAGCACGCGGCTTGAGTACCGACTCGGGGTCTTGGCGCCTTTCGACGACGCGTCTCCGTGGGACGATGGCGACCGGGTCATCACGCTGCGCTCAAAGCTGCCACTTCACA
>JAASGV010000745.1:0-17730 GCA_023334355.1 Globisporangium abappressorium
TAAGCAATCCAGTTCAGTCAAGTGGCGAGCAAGTCGTGAGCTGCTGAGCTAGTCATTGTGATGGTAAGCTGCTGTTGTACCATTTATCTTTTTCTTTCAGTGATGCGTGTGAGTGAGTGAGTGAGTAGTAACAAAAAACACTACCGATATAAGGTAAAGTATACGCATTTGGTCTTTCAAGCTGCTCGTGGTATTTGCCGATAGCGCACCAGATCTCAAGCGAGAGTGGATACAAAATAAAGTCCGTGCTGAGGAGCCTCGCAGTCCTTTGGTGACAGCAGGTCTCTCTTTTCACACCCAAGAGAGTCCTAATCCAAAACATGTCGCTCTGCTTCATTTGCCTCGAAGAGCCACAAAGAGCTCTTTGGCAGACACTTGAGTTGAACAGCCTCTTTCGTGATACCCGCTTCTGACCCTGCGCCTCCTCCGCTTGTAGCAGCGCAGCTCCACCATAGGCCGGCTATGCGTGTATCACTAAGAGGGCTTCACAAATGCGTACACGTGATAGAAATGCCGTTGTTATGTATGGTACAGAGTACTGAGTTGTTGATGTTGTTCTACCTCTAAGTTGCTTGCACTAGTTGACTTGTGTTGTTGTGGTTTGGCTACTCACTGACTGGCCTTGTCTTCCTCGACGTCCGGCAGGTGGTGAGCGCTGCCACTCGCCGCCGCGATATTGTGGGATGAAGACAACGCCGAGGACGACTGGGAAGCAGATGAAGACGACTCGATCGGCGGCGTGAGCGGCTCGGACTCCGCGAACGAGGACGACGACCCGTAGCTCTGGAGGCTCGGATTCGACCGGAACGACGCACTCCCGCCGCCACCGACTGAGGACGTGCGGTTCGTGAACGCGCGCGTCGAGTTGTTCTTCTTCATGAACGCCCGCTTGGCGCGCGCCGTGCCTCGCGCGAGTGACACCGCGTCACCCACGTGCTTGGACTCGGGGTTCTCGTTGCGGCCATAGACCTTGATGTGGCCCGAGTGCTTCTTCTTGGGGCGGTGCGACGACGACACCTGGTCCTTGTGCGTGAACACGAAGCCGCAGCGCAGGATCACCTTGACGGTCTGCATGGCCGTGTTGCGGTCCATCTGCTTCTCATCCTGCGTCAGGTACATGTACGGCACGAGGCCATTGTGCTCCTTCTTGTCGTCGTTGCGCCGCGGCCCGTACTTCCAGCCCTGCTCCATGCGCATCTTGGCCCACACCTCGTGCGTGTTGTCCGCGAGCAGTTCAATGACCGAGCGCAGGTGCGGCGGCACCTTGACGTCGTTCGTCGGGATCGGCTTGGGCTCGTACGTGCCGCCTTCCTCTAACGCCGGCTCGCCAAACTCAATATCGATCTCCTCCGCCGTGTTCGGTGGCTCCAGGATGTACCCGAGCGCAGAGATGACCTTGAGCGTCGACATGGACGTGTCGCGGTCGTACTGCTTGTCCTGCTCCGTGAGCTCCTCGTACGGCACGAGGTCCGGATGCAGTAGCTTGTCGTTGTCGCGCTGCGGGCCCCAGCGCCAGCCCTGCTGGATGCGACCGGCAGCCCACACCTCGTGCGCGTTCTGCGAGAGCAGCTCGCTCAGTAGGTTGATCGAGTTGGGCAGTCGCACGTGCTTCGTGTCCACGGGCTGCGGCGTGTACTTGTACCCCTCAAGCTCGCGCTTGTCCAGCGGCGTGAGCGCCGACGGGAACCGCTCGAGAAACGTGATCACCTCCATAAAGATCCGGTCGTCGATGTTGTGGATGCGGATGTTGCGCTTGTGCACTTTCTTGGCGATGAACATGCGGAAGTTGCGCACGAGCTCGTCAAAGCGGCAGGAGATACCTCGGCCGGGGGCCGCGAAGCTCTCCTTGATGAGCTTGTCCACGTCCGCGTCCGTCACGAGCCGCGTCGCCTTCTTCTTCTTCCGATTCTTCAGGTTGAACAGGTTGCGCACGTAGCCCCAGAACATGTGGCCCACAAAGTACTGCACCCATGTGCGCTTCGGGAACATGCACGACTCCATGCCGTTCAGCAGCGTGTCGCCGTTGTAGAGCACGCGGCAGCAGCGGATGTGCGCGGCGGTGCCGATGTCCTCGTGCGCGTGACGGAGGCCGAACTTCTTGATGCCGTCGTCGTCGCCCGTGCTTGTGGTCTCGCTGATGCGTAGCTCCAAGTGGTCGTCGTCCTCGCCGTCGCTGCTGCCTCTGTGCATGGACTCGGTCTGGCGCCGGAAGCGCGGCGGGATGTACGCGTCCTGCCCGCCGAGCACCTCAAGCGTGATCTGGTCCTTCGTGAGCGACCCGTCGTCCATCTCAATGTGCATCCCAGGTCGCAGACGCTTCAGGATCGACACCGTGTTCGCGGCGCTCGAAGCGATCGGCAGGTACGTCACGGGGAACTCAACCAGGTCGGCGTACGAATCCGTCGACGACGCGCGCGGTCGCTTGTCCAGGATCAGTTTGTGCTCGATCTCCATGTAGCACGCCGGGTCGACCTTGCGCATCATCCCAAAGCACGTCGTGACCACGTGCACCCAGGCGCGGAACTTGGCGCGCAGCCGCTTACGCTCGGCCATGAGGTAGTGGTAGTCCACGAGCAGCACGCGCTGGTAGCCGCACAACAGGAGCTGCTCAGTCGAGTAGATGCTCGGCGCGTTCTTCTTCGGCGGCAGGCGCACGTGCACACGGAGCCCGCGCACGTAGTTTTTCACCTGCTTGGCCAGATCGTACTCGACGTCTGCGAACTGGAGCGAGTCGGAGAAGTCTTCGCCCTCGTTGCCACTTTTCCCAGATGTGCTCATGAGCGTCTTCTTGTTCTCGTCGCGGGTCTTCTTTTCGTTCTGCGCGAGCGAGTAGTACTCGCTCATGATCGCGATGAACATGTTGACGCAGATGAGGTAGATCGAGATCATGAAGCTGAAGAAGAAGATGCCCGCCATCGCTGGGTTCGCGTTATAGATCTGGTTGTAGTCGAACGCGCCGAGTAGCATCTGGAAGCAGGACGTGAGCGACACCGAGATCGAGTGGTACTGCCGGGTCGAGCTGCCGAACGTGAGGAAGCCCATGATCGCAAAGCCCACAAACATCGTGAAGAAGATCACCACGAACGCCAGCAGATCCTTGGCCGCGAAGCGCAGCGTGCGCCACAACAGGTTCAGGCGCGAGTTTAGACGCAGGTACTTGAAGATGATCGCGACCGATACGAGCGCGAGCGCGGCGGCAAAATTCGTGATCGCCGAGAAGTTCCACGCGAGCGGCTCAATGTCCACGTAGCAGCTCGCGGCGGTCTGCTGGTCGCTCGGTGGGCCCGAGCAGTCCATGAGGACGACGCGATGGAGCTCTTCGCGTAGGTTCTCGGTGCGCACGAGGTACAGTACCCAGTGCACGATGAAGATGATCAGGAGCACGAGCTGGAACATGTCGAGCAGGTTCCACAACGAGTGCACGTACTTGTTCAGCCCGTGCTCGCGCAGATCCGAGAGCTCGCGGTAGATCAGCCACACGGTCGCGAGGCAGAGCACGAGCACGAACACGTTGTCTTGCAAGAAGTCGTAGCTGTCCTTGTAGCTCGACAGGATGCGGAAACTCTTGACGCGCGACGTCGTCTCCATGTAATCGGTATCCGACATCTCGAACAGAGCCTGGATGTGCGTGAAGATGCTCGAGCGCGGGTTGTAGTATGCGTAGTTGGCGACAAAGTACCGCGAGCCGTCCGTGATGAAATCCTGTTTCAGCTGCGCGACAATCTCTTTCGCAGCCGTGGCATTGTCGCGCGGCAGGTACACTGCGTACCCGCCGTTCCCATAGTCCATTTGGTGGCTGAACAGGCTCGGATTGAACGTCTGCGAGCGGATCAGGAAGCCCAGGTCGCCATTCCACGTGTACTCTTTCAGGAGCGCCCCGGACGCGTTCCCGTACGGCTGCGTGTACTCCTTGTGCTCCGTGAATTCTGGATAGCAGATCTCATTGTCAAAGAGCACGAAATCGTTGCGGCCCTGCGTGTGCCTGCACAAATCGCCCTTGACTCGTCCCGTGCGCATCATGATGCTGCCGATGCGGCGGTTGTTGCGGATCGGCGGGTCGTAGAAGCCCGCGAGCAGAGGACCCTCGACCCACTCCCACATCTCACTCTCGACCATCGCGTCATCGAACGTCTTCTTGAAGTTCACGTCGGGGAACTCTTCGTCAAAGAAGAGGTCCGAGAGCGCGGCGTTCTGCTCATAGGGGAAATGGATCGGCAGCGACAGCAGCGCGATCATGATCACGATCAGGAACACGAGGTAGACGAGTAGCTCCTTGTAGAACTTGTTGCGCTTCTCCTGCTCGAGACAGAGCTGCACGCGCTTCATGTGCACGCGCATGGTCGAGTAGTACGCGATTTGTTTCTTCAGCGCCTTCTCCGCGAGCAGCTGCTCCGTGGTCTTGCTCGGCCCCGCGCCGCTCATGTCGTTCCACGCGGACACCATCGACATGCGGAAGCCCGACGCGTTGTTCCCGCCCGCGTGTGCAGTATTTGAATTCGTATTGTTGTTGCCGTTGATGTTCCCCACAAAGGAGCCGCCGCTAAAGTGCGACTGTGCCGTGTACTTTCGGCGGCGGCAGAGCCACAGGCGCTTCCAGAAAGTGCCGACCCGCGTCGCCAGCGTCGGCGCTCGACCGCGCTCGTTTGCTGCTTCGGGGTCATCGTCGTTCGGATCAGCGCCGCCGCTCGAGTGGATGGGCGTGCGCAGGGGCGACGCAGACGACGAGGATGGGGACGCGCGCCGCCGCTGCTGCTGGTGGTCCTGCGAGGCGTCCTGCATGAGCACAAAACTGCTACGGGAACTCGCGAGCACCGGCGCCTCTGCTGCTGCGTGAGCCACTGCGGACGGGTGGGACTGGTGCGTCGCGCTGCTGCGGCCTCCGCTCCGAATGTTGGGCTGTGCTGCTAGAGTCGTCCTGTAGTGAGTAGACACGCCCGTCTCGCCCGCCCGTTCGCAGACGCAGACGCTCGGCTGCTGCTTGGCTTGATGGCTGACAGACACAGAGAGAGATTGGGGAGGGCGGCCGATCGGGCAAGCGCTTCTTGACAATGCCACACACAAAAGTGAGCGCAATAGTCGCTCTTTTGTCTCTCGCCTGGTTGTTGTTGTGGTTTTGGTGGCGATTAAAGCCCCCGAATGCAGCAACTGGGTTCAATAAGAATGGGAAAATGGTGCTGGATGAGGGGAGCGGGTCCCACGCGAAACGGAAAAAGAAAAGCGAACGACACTGGAGAAAGCGCAGCTGATGAGTAGCTCCGTTATCAAAACACGGTGGATAGCTTATATTTTGCGTGATAAGAATTCGTCTGTTTCACCTGATTATAGTTACTTGTGTCTCTATTTCACCTTATTTTGGCGACAAATCTAGAAACGGTTTCGCAACAACACCGACTTGAAGGCTAGCGCCACCATCCAATCATGCGTGGACGGGGCGGCACTGCAAGAACAAGAACGCAAACCGTTCTTGAGCGTGTTTGAAAAGATCCAGGTTATGCCACCGTCCCCGTCACTTTCTGCGTCACCAACCGCCGTGGGGCTCGAGATGACGCGAGTCCCTTGCCCCGGTGGCGGTGTTGCGGGGTGAGCACGAAAGCTGGAGCCTGCGCAATCATATTCATGGGGAATGGATGCAGCGAGTGCAGACTTGCCTGGCGAAGAATAAGGTGTACATGGCTATATCAATAGCCTTGTGTGTGTGATACTCATTTGAAGGATGCTTGGGAGAACTGCGTGAAGCGACGACGACAAAGAAATGGGACCACTGATGATGCACTGCAAGTCAGTCAGTCGACCTCTGTGAATGAGAGAGGAGAGCTCTCGGGGCGTTCGACGGGCTTCTCTTGTCTGCCTGGTCCTTCACGTCAACCTCCAGGTGTCCGGACTGAGCAGCTTCGCCACATGGGTACACTCAGAGGGGAATGGATACATGCACAGCAGAGCCAATGGCCCAAGTGACCACGCCACATCATGCGAGTTTCCTCTCGGATTTGAACACTAAGAAGCCACCAACTTCAATTTGGCAGCCGCTGTGCGGCCAATTTTAAATGCCCTTGATGTGATTGGACACATTGCCCCTCGGCGCATTCTTCGTGGGCTTTGGAGATCCCAACTGCTGCTCCGGGTTCGCAGGCGGCACAGGCGAGCCCTTCATGGCTTGCATTCTTACTCATTCTCGATTTCACCTCGAAGACAACAACCCAGCCAAGTACTACCTCACCAAGTGACCAAGAAGGCGGACCCGGAGGGTGTGGCTTGCCTCGCCCTCCCCCGCTCGAGATCATGAGCTGATGATGTTGGGAGTCGCACGCTTTTCGTCAGCAAGCAAGGCGCCCCCTCTGTCCCCTCAAACCTGAACCAAGCGTCTGCGGCATGAAGCCGATCCTGGCGGTTGCACATCCACAACAACGCATTTCCTTGCAGCATCTGGGATCTCAACGTGTCTGCAGTCGTCAACAACCCGCGATGAGTAGGGAGGGAAGGCCAAGTAGGAGAGGTGATTCCAGCGTTAGCGAAAGCGCAAGTGCGGGACGGTCGTAACCGGACCACAAGGGGTAATACCGTGTGGAAGTTATTTGCTTTTGACCAGCAAATGCCACCAAAGGATTCAGTGTTGCACTCGTCGTCCCGCACTTTTGGACTCCGACTGCGAACGAAAGAGAAAGCGGCACACTATGACTATGTTCATTGCGATACAAGCAAACAGCGGCAACGCTATTCGTACACAGCAGCCTCACCCTTCTTCGCGTATTGCTGTCAGCTCTGGTGATCGCTGCCCACATTAGACGCATTGGAATCGGAATGTTGGGCTGCGACAATGAAGAACTGGCGAGTGAGTATCGCCATCAAGTTGGGCTTCTCCATTGTCCAACAGCCGGTCGGTCACTCACTCAATCATTATTCGATGATCCTTCCGATGAAAATCCAGCGCTGGCTTGAAAACCCAAGCGATCATCGCAGCCGCGTCGCGTTCGCGTCAGCATCAGCATTTTTTTCCAAATGCTTCCTAGCGATTATGGTCAAGTCACGCACGTAAAGTAGCCTTTCGCAAGTGAGCTATTCACAGACACAACGTGGACTGGTGGCATTTACGATAACATGTTTCCTACGCAGAGAGGCAGCAGTAGCTCCTCCAGTGCGTTCTTGCAACCAGCACGCACTCCTCTTCTGCCACGTGCCTACACACAGCAAGTAATACAGAGCGACCAACAACCAACCAGCGCAGCCTAGAACAAAAAGTACGTCTGCGCGAGAGGCAGCTTGTCGGACGGCGCGCACGTCAGCAGCTTGCCGTCCGCCTCCACCTTGTACGTCTCCGGGTCGACCGTAATCTTCGGCAGCGCGTCGTTGAGCTTCATGTCTTTCTTGGTCACGCCGCGACACTTCTTCACCGCCTCGATGCGCTTCGTCAGTCCGTAGCCGTGCGCCACGCGCTTCTCCACACAGCTGCGGCTCACAAACGCGACCGACGTGCCGCCCACGGCCGCGCCGAACGCGCCGAACATCGGACGCATCTTCACAGGCTGCGGCGTCGGGATCGACGCGTTCGGGTCGCCCATCTGCGCGTACGCGATCGCCCCACCCTTGATGATCAACTCGGGCTTGCTGCCGAAGAAGCACGGCTTCCAGAGGACCAGGTCCGCGAGCTTGCTCACCTCGACGGACCCGATAAGGTGCGACATGCCGTGCGCGATCGCCGGGTTGATCGTGTACTTGGCCACGTAGCGCTTCACGCGGAAGTTGTCGCGCTGGTGGGCCGACGCCGCGTCCTCAGGCAGCAGCCCGTAGAGCTTCTTCATCTTGTCCGCGGTCTGCCACGTGCGTGTGACGACCTCGCCGATGCGGCCCATGGCCTGTGAGTCGGACGAGATGATGCTGATCGCACCCATGTCGTGCAGCAGGTCCTCCGCCGCGATCGTCTCGCCGCGGATGCGCGACTCGGCGAACGCTACGTCCTCCGCGATGTTCTTGTCCAAGTGGTGGCACACCATCTACCACATACCAAGAGAGAGACACACAAGGGTTATACAATCAGTCAGTCAGCAATGGGTACAATCAGATAGAAATTGGTTCTCATCAACAGCCAGCATCCAACGGAACGTACCAGCATGTCCACATGCTCGTCGATCGTGTTGCGCGTGTACGGACGCGTCGGGTTCGTGGACGACGGCAGCACGTTGAGCTCGCCGCAGACTGTGACAATGTCGGGGGCGTGACCGCCACCCGCGCCTTCACTGTGGTACGTGTGAATCGTGCGGCCCTTGAACGCCGCGATCGTGTGCTCCACGCAGCTCGACTCATTCAGCGTGTCCGTGTGGATCGTCACTTGGATGTCGTTCGCCTCCGCGACGTTCAGGCAGTTGTCGATCGCCGCGGGCGTCGTGCCCCAGTCCTCGTGGAGCTTCATGCCGACCGCGCCGGCGTCGATCGTGTCCTGCAGGCCCTCGGGCATCGCCGTGTTGCCTTTGCCTGTGAGCCCAATGTTCATCGGGAACGAGTCGGTCGCCTGCAGCATGAGCTTCATGTGGTTGGGTCCCGGCGTGCACGTCGTCGCGTTCGTGCCGGTCGCTGGACCAGTGCCGCCGCCGACCAGAGTCGTCAGTCCGCTTGCAAGCGCCTCCGTGCAGAGCTGTGGACAGATGAAGTGCACGTGCGCGTCAAAGCCGCCGGCCGTGACGATGAGCCCTTCGCCCGCGATCACTTCCGTGTTGACACCGACCACCATGTTGTCCATGACGCCGTCCATCACGTCCGGGTTGCCGCCCTTGCCGATGCCCGCGATGAGCCCGTCCTTGATGCCGATGTCCGCCTTGTAGATGCCCGTGTAGTCGACGATGAGCGCGTTCGTGATGATCGTGTCGAGCACCTTGTCCGAACCGACGCCTGAGATCTGGCCCATGCCTTCGCGCAGCACTTTGCCGCCGCCAAACTTGCACTCGTCACCGTAGACCGTCATGTCCTTCTCCACCGACACGAAGAGCTCCATGTTGCCCAGACGCACGACGTCGCCGGTCGTAGGGCCGAACGTCTGCGCGTACACGCTGCGCGGCATCTTACAGATGCTGAAGGCTGGGAGCAGCACATTCGATGGCAGCAGCGACACATCGAGCGGTTTGTGGTGGAAACCCTTCTCGACTGCGCTCGCGACGATCGCGTCTACTTTCGAGGCGTCCACCTTGCCGGTCGCGAGGTTGTTGCCGCCCGTGATCACCTGCTTGCCGCCAATTGGCACGATCGAGACGGTCTTCTGGTCACCCGGTTCAAAGCGCACGGCCGTGCCTGACGGGATGTTGAGCCGGTGGCCGTACGCGAGCTTGCGGTCCATCTCCAGGTACGGGTTCGTCTCGATGAGGTGGTAGTGGCTGCCGACCTGGATCGGACGGTCCGTGAGGTTCGTGATCTGCAGCACCTGCGCCGTGCGGTCCGCGTTCAGCACCAGGTCTTCGTCCGGCGTGATCACCTCGCCGGGCGAGTGCACCACCAGCGCCTGCGATGTACTTGGAGGAGGAGCGAACTTGTCCAGCGAAGGGACTGGCAGAAAAGAGCCGTAGAGCGCGAGCGAGAGGTCACCGTCCAGGCTCGCGATCGGGTGGTGGATTGTCACGAGCTTCGTGCCGTCGGGGAACGTGCCTTCCACCTGCACTTCGTCCAGCATATCCGCGACGCCGTCCATCACCTGGCGTCTAAGTTAACACAATAAAGAACCGCATGTTGTTAGCTATTTAGCAGCACATATCTACTGTATGGCACGCGGTAGCTCTAGATTATACGCTTTTGTTCGAGTACTGACTTTCCGAGCATTTGCGCGCCGATGGTCATGAGCTCCGCGACCGAGCGACCATCGCGGATCAGCTCGAGCACCTACAGAATCGGGTAATCAATCATTCATACGGAGCCACTAACAGTAAGCCATCTGGAACAACACACTTGGTGCCAGTGTCAGACAGGGCCGAGAGTGAGTCAGTCCACACACCTGCGTGGCGAGCAGCGCGACGGCTTCCGTGTAGTTGAGGCGCAGGCCTCTCGCGAGGCGCTTCTGCGCCAGCGCGCCGGCCGCGTGCAGCACGAGGTGGTCTTCTTCGCGGGGGCTGAGCCGCATTCTGCTGTTCTGGAACTCTCTTCTGCGCGCGAGGTTTCCAATTGGCGAGTGAGCTCGTGAAGGAAGCGCGGCGGGACCGAAATGGGGTGGGTGGATCTTACGAACCACATTAAAAATGAGGCTTTCCTATGTTCAGTTATAAACTCATCTCCCCGCCTCACCTTCCGCTGGTCTAGATCTGATACAGTGTTACGTGAAAATATTTGTTCAAGATTATAGTCTCTATAATATGATAAACTAACTCAAATGCGCATTTACTCTTGCGCGAGGAGCCTTCAGTGTTTTTCATTCGCTGCTTGGGGCCATGACGCGCACTGGCTCACGCTCTCAATGGGATTGCGATGGACTCTGAGTCTGCATGCATGCAGATCGACCTGCATGCGTGACTTGAAGTTGTTGACTGTGCATCACTGCTCCATCTTCCTGCGCACACAAAGCCCCTCACTGGCACTTGTGAGGTCACTGGTGTGTGGTGACCATTAGAAGCAACATGGGTTCAATTCAGCAGGTCTCCACGAATAGCAAGTAAAACGCACAATCCACAACGCATTTGCAGGTAAACAGCTCAATATAAAAGTTAGATCGGTGGTTTTTTTTGTTTCTACTCACTCACTCGCATAATTGAAGAAGAAGATAATGGATACACAAGTCTGCAAAACGCAGCATGACTGGCTCAACAACTCACGTTTCTGTACTGATTTTAGTTATTTATGAATGTCTGGTTTCTTTAGTATTGGATTTAGTTATTTGTGGTTTTTCACAAAAATGTAAAATGAAGGTAAATAAGAATAAAACTAATAATATTGGTTTTGTGTACTGAATTTGATGATTATCATCCACTTTGAAAGACCTGTGTCAAAAATGAGCTCTGATTCTCAATACAGTATTCGACACGTTGAGTGACCACCTGATTTATAGCAACATAGAGAGAGCTTCCGCTTGTGAAGGTTACGCGAAAGTTGCACAAAGCACAATTTATTAATTTTAGTTAATTGTCTCTGTTCAAAATTCACTCAATGTGTCCACGATTCACAAGCAACCCAGAGTGACTCCAGCATTTGCTGTCACGGCAACAGTGAGTTGAGACTTGATATGCTTGAGCGAAGGCGGATCAAGGATGCACGTTAAGCGCCGCGGGACAGCCATGTAGAAGAAGGCTGTCTTGTCCATATTGAAGACGTCGTTGGGTGGTAGTTCTTGATTTCGTTCCGCAGGCGAGGCAAGTGCTCGTCGACGGCTGCAAAGTCGACTGAGCTGCTTTCGCCGTGCGCGAGCTTGCTTCGAAACTCATAGTACTTCAGGAAATGTCGCAGTCAGCCCTTGTGCGCGAACCTAGGCAGTTCGTATCAGGGGCACCGAGTTCACTAGAGATCGCCTTTGCGAATGCGAGTATGACGCCACCGCTGATAGGCATCTGCTCGTGTTGAGCGTGAACAACAAACTCGGCCATTACCGTGTTTCTCTTCCGCATATGTGTGTGGGACCTGGCTTTTGACAAACAGTCGCTGGACAACTCGCGAAGCTCACCGTACTTGCAAAGAATACTGACAATCGTTGGCTTTACTGAGCATTTTGGGAGCTTAAATTCAATTGCAACCCACTGGGTGAGCTGTCGACTTGTCGATTGAGGGTACTGGTGGTGCTTGACGCAGACAAGAAGTTGTTGATTCTAGCATTCAGACATGTTGACGTGGGGCTCGCATTGCGTAAATGATTGTTGGGTCGGTTGTGGGGGCTTGGGGCGTTTCGATTTGTGGAGTACGGATGATAGCCTTTTGGTTTTAAAATGTACAGGGGGAAGTCAGTCAAACCTGATTCCCTGCCCATATTAAAAAAATAAAACAATGTATCTCCTATATCAGGACTTTTAAATTTCCCTGTCATTAACGATTTGAACTTATTTGAGAGGGTATCTAGACTGACCAGTTCACTCAACTCGATGTGTGCTGTAGGTACCAATTGACACTCGATCGAGGCTCGGCTGATTCCCAGCTCATGAATTTTGCGTTCATTCATGAATTCGCCAACCCAGCCCAGCCTCTATCTTGTTCTCCCGATGGTTCTGACCCTCAAGAAGAAATCATACAAACGTATCTCTGTGGGGAAGTGCGTGCCGCATGAGTGAAAATTGCGGGCGGAATGAACACATCTGAGAGGCGACCGACGCCCTCGGGCTCAAGCGCAACGCGCTCGCCAGGAGACTTTGACCGAAGGATCCCGTCGTGAATAAACCCAAGGGAGAGATGGAGATGGCGACCATCCTGAAGTGGGCTGCGCTGGGAGCCGACGGACCTTATTGCATCCTGCGCTTTCTACTCGGAGAACCGAGAGGGCATCATCCTGGTTCCAGCTAATAGTGCTTTTGCAGGACGACGACGAACGTCAAGCTTTGTGTGTCCGCTTTCACAAACAAACTGGTAGAAACCTTTTTCTGGTCGATTTTATATGCCCCATGAGTCCAGGGCTAATGTATGTATCATATTCCTGTTTGCAAAGCTCGCGATGGCTCTTGCGAACGCCAAGTCCCGAGGGGCCAGCGTCCGGGTCGTTCTGGACAAGAAGATGGCCGGAAGCAAGCGCCCGATGGCTGGGTTCCTGCGCTCGAAGAAGATCGAGGTGCGCTTGGCTGGTGGAACCATGCACGGTAAGGTGAAAGCTCAATTTGTTGTGTTATCCATCCCATAGTATTGCCATTACAGTATGTAACCGCGTTTGTTCATGTTTTCTATACAATTAGAATTGCGTGTTGGGCGGCAAAACTTTCTTGCACGGCTCGTTCAACTTCACTTGGAACGCAGCCAAGAAAAACAAGGAAAGGATCTCCGTCACCAACGACTGGCAGGCCGGTAAGCGAACAATTTGTGGTGCTTTGTACAATTTTAGATAACTATCTTATCTGAAGTGGGTCTTTGGTATCATGCGGACAGTATTTTGTTGTTGGAATTTCGCGCTGTTCTGAGGCGCCATCGACCCTGCGCTCAAGCTGCGCAGAACCTACAAGGGTCAGAGTTTTTTTCTGACCCCGAAGGGCGTCCGTATCGGAACATGGGTCTCAAGAATACACCTGATCCAGTTTCCCTAGTCCATTAGTATGTAACGTTTTAAACTCAGTTTTACTTTGACTTCCAAGACTCGAGATCAAGTACTTGTTGGTTGTCGATGCTTGAAAATCAAAGCGAAGTTCGGGGGCCGATGACCCTTGGGTCATGACGCGCACTGACTCACGTCCTCAATGGGATTGCAATGAACTCTGAGTCTGCATGCGTGTAGATCGACCTGCATGCGCGACTTGAAGTTGTTTATGCGCATCACCGCTCCATCTTCTGTGCAACCCCATCACTCACTGGCACGGCTGTCTATTATTGTATTTTTTAATATTGAAGAGTCATCTGCAATAAGTTATTCGCGAGAGGTCGTGCGCACATGAAATAAATCACTGTAGGATAAAAATACATGTGTTCCAAAAGACCCAATAACCCATGCACTTGAAGTTTGTATAATCACTGTGCTACGTTTGGAATAGTAATTGTTGCTAAAACCTAGAATTTAATCCTTCCTTTGTTTTATTATAAACACGTTGTTTCGCATCACACACGAGGAACACAATGTCAGAGAGCCTCGTGAGGTGACGCAAAGAGCCGAGCTCGCGCGGCGGAATCGAGTTTGTCATTGGTCACATGTCTCGAATTCATAAATCTTGTAGAAAAAACACTCCAATGGCCACTAAACTCTGAGTGAGCTTGTTCACTGTACTACCTCTTGATCGGAATAGAATAATCATTCCAAACCATTCCAATTTTAGCGACACTGTTAATGCCACACTAGGGGTAGGGTCGTTGGAATACTTTTGAAATCGGTAAATTACTAATTAATTGTTTCATCATGATTAATTGTATTGCTCATTTAACAAGCAGTCTGTGAGTTAACCATACCAACTTCGGGGGTCCCCCCCAAAAAAATCCGGATCGTGTCATGGTGAGCTGAGCTTTTGATATAGTAGAGATAGCGATTTCAAATGATTGTACACGGTGGCAAAACCATGTGATGGTTCGTACTTGCCGAGCAATGTGCCAGCAAAGTCATCACCTTGGCTGGGGGGAAACTTATTCAATATCTTGAGTGCATCGTTTTGTGACATCATTTCAGTGGACTATTTATGTGATCCGAGAGAGTTGTACATTCAGGGCATACCCGATAGACTTTACCGGTGTTGGCCAATTAACAAAGAGGGGAGAGAATGAACAATCTCATATCTGTCTCAATTAAGTACGAATATATAGAACCATCTACAAGGCCACTTTTTGCAGCAGTCCCATCCCTCTGGTGGAAGAAGGTCTGGCAATATGAGATGCCAAAAATGAATATGGAACATTGAATCAAGTTTGTATGTGTGTATCTCAATGAGGATTACTCGTATGGAAGCAAACTAGGTGTCAAAAAGCGTTTTTTAAACGAAGCTTATGTTGATGTACTCGTTTGCCAACTAAATTCTGTTTTTTAGGGGACCCCCACAAAATGAGCATTTTTGGTCTGATTGGCTCCAAGACTGCTGGTTAAATACAACTCCTGCTAAAAAAAGTGAGCAATAGTAGAACGCCTAAATACACTCGTCTACAGTTCGAACATCCTAAAAGCGCTTGTTGACACGCAGAAAGAGAATCATCTCAAGCGTGTATGGTGTAATCGAGTGACGCTCATGTCCGAAGGTTATGCGTGCCACGCTAAAAATCGCTCCACCATGTTTGAGGTAGGTGAGGTCCATGGCAGCAACGTATACGTCTGTTGCCTTCTCTCGCGCTTTTGTCTTGCTTCGATATGCTCTACAAACGAAGTCGTTCCACTATCTTCTTTGATCTCCTGATCGTCGACAGAAAATGGATCTTGGGCGGTGGTCTCAGATCGAGTGAGTCGCGCAGCCTCCCCGCCAAGTATTTTTGCACACCCGCTTTCGAAGTCGGGCGAGTGCACATCTTCCGCACGCTGACCTACAAATTCACATATAAGCGCAACATCACAGGCAAAACGTCATTTGAAAGTAGAAAAGCGAAAGCAGAACATACAACATGTTTCACTTACCCAAATGATGCTCGAATGACGGCCCAACAGCCAAGAGACCATCAAATCAAACTCGCGCGTCGAGGATGATGACATACTCGGCCTGCAAAGCCTTGCTCACGCTCGTGACGCGCGCAATATCTTGAAGAAGCCCCTCCAAACGCTTTAGGCTTCGCGCACTTGGTAGCAGCTCACAGTAGCTCGTCGTCATCGGCAGAAATAAATCCCGCCAGTCGGAAATACCTCTCTACCATGCAGTAGGTGGAACTCCAGCGGGTATCCTGTCGGAGCACCGGTCGAAGAGGCGTCTTCAATCTGCCCTAAACAAAACAATACAAAATAAAAATAAAAATAAGAATGACGAAAAGCCAATAATACAAGAAAAACATACTTCATTTATGCTGCGTGATTCAACGTGCGGAGCTTCCTCATCAGTACTTGGATGGAATCGAGGTCGGCGGAGAAGCTTTTTACACAGCTAAATTGAGCCTGTGACTCACGCATCCTACGAGTGGGACTTACAAGAGCGTTGCGAGTTTCTTGTTTGCTGCGCAGTTGTCTGCAACAATATACAAACAATCAGAAAGGCTCTTACCGTAATCGCTGCACAGCATGGTGTTCAAGAAAGACTCATGCGTGCACGCTGAGTGATCATCGTTCTCTTTGTTGAGAAGAGTGGTGATCGCCAAAAGCGAGTACCGTCCCACGCTGTAGCTTTCGCAGCCAGCCAACACTGCCAGAAAATGCTCCAAGGCGTGGGACAAAGCGTCGATCACCAAGTCGAACTTGTCTGGCATTTCAGCCTTGATCTTAGCCTCGACGGCCACCGTAACGCTCTCCGTCACCATGTGGAGAGTCTCATGACAGATGGGCGGAAGCGACGTGTATCTACAAGAGTGCATAAATCGTACCGTTAATACAAAGACCATTGATAAATTCGCAAACAAAAACGAGTGGCACTTACCGCCGATGGCTGGATTCTCGCAGAACTGGAGAGGGATTTTGTTCGTCAACACCCAGTCCAACCAGCTGTAGACAGTCTTGGCGCGCTGGCGAATCCACGGCGCCAGGGTCTCGACGCCACTGTCAGCTTCCTGCATCACCTCTCGGTAATCGGGGGGCTGCTCGCGTACATGCGACATGAGGTTACTGAAGCCCGATTTTGGAGCCTGGTGCCGTATAGTACCATACTTGCAGCAGTACACTTTCTCGACCTCTTCATCGAACGCGGCCACGACGGCGGAGAAGTAGAACGAGGAAGCTTTTGCGTTGGAGTAGGTAGTGATAGCCATGTTGAGAAAAAGAAAACGATGTAGCTTGGAGTATTTCTTTTGTTTTGCCGTGCATTGGTTTGGCAGCTCACAGCCAACCGGCATGAAGATTGGACGTCCTTTGATGATAATGCTTTGGAGGTACGAAAAATAAATACTGGAGTTTTATTGTGATCCCAACGTATATTCCACTCAGAAACGGCCTTAATAAGGATGCGGGAGAATTTCAAAAAGGGGTTATTAAAACCTTTGAAAGGTCGTAAAACAGAGTCGGCCAAATTAAAAAGGGCGATTGTCAAGGGTGATCGATTGATACGAGTGAGTACCGTTCTGCTAAACGCTACAGCGATTTTGATTGCGGACGATGAAATTGATAACTACGTGTGTACTATCTCAAACGAGCATCATCGATTGCTACACTTGCCGCTCTTGCCTACATAATATCTCTGGCTTTACTGCAGACAGCATGTCCGCGGACATCGTTTGTCGCATCGTCCACGACTCCGTGTAACTGCTACGCTCTAATAAGCTTTAAACCGCCCAAATTAGTAGCCGTTCGCTTAGTAACCTCCAAACCACTCAGAACACCCAGTTGATGATAGATATTTTGGTAGTTTTGAATTCAAATCCATCAGCATCCCAACCCCTGACCTAAGTATACAGGGGTGGTGTTTGAGCCAGTGCTTATAAACAGCCAGATACATCAAGGGGACTTGGGTTGCTCCACACGACAAATGTACCACACAAATCAGCTCGTTTTTAAATTTAAAACAAGCACAAACTCGACAACAAGCGCATACAATAAATGTTTTGGTACATTTGTTAATACCCTGGGCCTGTCGGCTGGCGCTTTAGCTCCTTCTTTTCACTTGGTTTTTGTATGTGCGCTTTTTCTCGCCTCTTTAATCAACCTCATGTCTCCGATTTTTCTTCCCAGGAGACGTAGAAATAACCGATGAAAAGAGCACAATGAGTGGAATCGACCAGTGCAATGTTTTGCATAAATACACTTGGAGGTTTCAAAAAATGCAAAAGTACCCTCAATTGTGTTACTGACTAAGGGTGCGTTCCTATGTACAGTGCGCGCCAAAAAATTAGGGACACCCCCAAAAATTCTCAAAATTTTGAGTTTCGTGCGCCAAAATGAGTTTCCGGACGAGATTTTTCCAGAGCTTATAGACCCATTCGCGAGCGTTCTTGTGGTAAAATTTCGGCTCGATTTGATCTCTTGGTGCTTCAGGACGGCCACAAGAACCGAGATATTACTTTTAAGAGTGCGACAAAAGTAAAAGGACAGAGGCAAAGCGA